>CM053771.1:4091460-4171672 GCA_028658325.1 Potorous gilbertii | reverse complement strand
TGCGTGCTTGGAGCCAGTCTCAAAACCAAGAAGATGTGGCTTCCCTTCTTGCCTTTCATGCCTCCTGCTGAGTGTGTGATCCTGGCTGGAGCTCCTCACCTCTCAGTGCTCCTCTGAGACCTGCCACACTAAAGGGACTCCCTTATTCAGAAGCTTCCTGGACTGATGGTCCAGCCCTCCTGCCATAAGTGTTCTTATTAGGAACTTGACCAGGATCAGCAAATAGGACAAAGAGATATGGATGGGAAGCTGGACTCAGCTTGCTTTTCAGATTGGCACCAGTTTTCCATGGCTGCACCAACATTGCCCCTCTTGCCTGGACGCTTCTTGATCCCTTCACATATTTTATTGAGGTTCCTTCTTTTCTTTTCTCTTTCTCATTGATGTTGTTACCCCATCCCTCTGTCTCCTACCGACTGCCCCTTTGAAATACATCACAGGCAGTTTTACTTGAAGGGTTCTGGGCCCGTGGGGAGGGGCAAATCAGGTTTTAATATTAGGTGTTAGCTCAGAGGTTTCGACCACAATGACTTGGGGATGAATTGCATAGTAATTATAGCTAACTTACTTCTATTGATTGTCAGTCATATCCCAGACTCTGTGCTAATAGTTTTATAAATGTTGTATTATGAGTTCTTCACAATGACCCTTGTGATGTAGGTGCTGTTTAGTATCCCTTTTTTACAGATGAGGAAACTGAGGCAAGTGGATTAAGTGATGGAGAAGTGGAGATTGGGCTGACAATGGATAGGCAAGTCCCATTAGAGACCACTCAAGTGAACTAGAAGGAAACAGGAGTTAGAATGAGCATCAGACACTCTCCATTACAGTCAGTCAGCTTTAGGCTTGTCCCATTTCCACACCCTGATTTTCTCCCTAGAAGGGCTGTGATTGAGGGGGCTTTCACCACCCAGGACTGGGGGGTTGCAGGCCATGATTAAACAAAAGCCTCCTGAGTGGTTAGGACCATGACTAGTGAGTCTGAGGCTTGTCCCACCCCTGTCACTTGGAGTGAGGGCCAGCCTTTCTTTGTAAAACCTGTGGCTTTACCAGCCTCAGAGCTTCCCCAGGCCTTGGGTTGTCCTTGATGTAGATAGAATTCCGTGTATGCTCCATTTGTCCCAGATCACTCCTAGCAAGTCACTTAATCCATTTGCCTCAGTTTCCTCATCTGTAAAAAAGGGAGACTAACAGCACGTACATCACAGGATCATTGTGAAGAACTCATGATACAACAGTTAATTTGTCTGGCTTCTCTTTGCTGCTTACTTGTTTTCTGCCCTTGGTGTTGGGTTATTGGATGTTACCTTCATTTCTTGGGGGCTAGTGACTATCCTGGTTGTGCTCTCTGTGCTCCCTCCTCTGCACATCTTCTTACTCTTTGAGCTTTCTCTTGAGAAACTTGAGTCAACCCCAGAACGGCCTACTGCTCTCAGCATTCACTGACTCATTTTATTTGTGGTACCCCCTCAATGGTCCAGCCAGCCTGGGATGATGCAGCTGAAATGTCCTGCAGACACATATGTGAGGTAGAAGCAAGGATGAATGACAAGATGGGTATGGTCACATAAGATGTGTCCTGGGTGTGAGAGCTCAGGAGGAGTAAAAACTTGTGAGGAACGCTGGAGATCACAAAAGGATGGCCTTTGTGTTCTTTTTAGGCTATATTGGGGTGGATGGGACAATCCCAGAAGCTGTAGGCCTTCTTCTGTTTGGGGGGAATGGGACAATCCCAGAAGCTGTAGGCCTTCTTCTGTTTAGGGTGGACGGGACAATCCCAGAAGCTGTAGGCCTTCTGTTTGGGGTGAACAGGACAATCCCAGAAGCTGTAGGCCTCTTCTGTTTGGGGTGGATGGGACAATCCCAGAAGCTGTAGACCTTCTTCTGTTTGGGGTGGACGGTACAATCCCAGAAGCTGTAGGCCTCTTCTGTTTGGGGTGGATGGGACAATCCCAGAAGCTATAGTTCTCTTCTGTTTGGAGTGGACGGGACAATCCCAGAAGCTGTAGGCCTCTTCTGTTTGGGGTGGACGGGACAATCCCAGAAGCTGTAGGTCCTCTTCTGTTTGGGGTGGACGGGACAATCCCAGAAGCTGTAGGCCTTCTGTTTGGGGTGGACGGGACAATCCCAGAAGCTGTAGGCCTCTTCTGTTTGGGGTGGACGGGACAATGATAGCGGTGATTGAGAGAAGGAAAAGCTTTTATCCTCTTCTTTCCATTATGTTTTCTTTGCCAGAGAGAATGTTGGTTATGCCGGAAAGGAGAGAATAAATATGGCTAACAGGGAGTTGAGGCCCCGAGTAGGTAAGGGCAGAGAGAGCACCTGGATTGCCTTGAGGACTATCCATCCAAAAGCAGGGAAAGCAGGGGCAGATCGATGTGAGGTACTCTGAGACTGGGGATGGATGTCCCCATTCATCAAAGGTAAAAGAAAATGGAGCACCCAAACTCTGTGTCTGAGTTTGTCTGAGTTTCTCTTTCATTCCTGGAAAAATCCTCGGACATAAAATAAGGATGTCCATTATCATCACTGTTATTCAGTATGGTACTAGAAACGTTAGTTGTAGCAATAAGAGAAGAAAAAGAAATTGAATTAATTAGAATGGGCAAAGAAGAAATTAAGTTATCTCTCTTTGCAGATAATATGATGGTATGCTTAGAGAATCCCAGATAATCAAGTAAAAAACTACTTGAAATAATAAACAAGTTTTGGCAAAGTTGCAGGTTACAAAATAAACCCCACAAAACTTCTGCATTTCTACAGATTACTAACAAAGCCCAACAGTAAGAGATAGAAAAAGAAAAAGAAATCCATTTAAAGCTAGGGTAGATGCTATAAAATATCTGGGAGTCTACCTGCCAAACAAACCTAGGGACTATATGAACACAATTACAAAACACTTTTCACACAAAGTCAGATCTAAGTAAGTGGAAAAACATCAGTTGCTTGTGGGTTGGCCAAGCCAATATAATAAAAATGACAATTCTGGTTAAATTAATTTACTTATTTAGTGTCACACCAATCACTCTATCAGATAATTATTTTCTAGAGTTAGAAAAAATAACATCAGAGTTCATCTGGAAGAACAAAAGGTCCAGAATATCAAGGGAACTAATGAAAAGAAATGCTAGGGAAGGTGGCCTAGCTCTACCAGATCTCAAATTGTATTATAAAGCAGCAATTTTCAAAACCACTTGGTACTGGCTAAGAAATAGAGGAGTAGACCAGTGAAACAGGCTAGGTACTCAAGACACAGTAGTCAATGAATGTAGCAATCTACTGTTTGATAAACTCAAGGACACCAGGTTCTGGGATAAGAACTCATTGTTTGACAAAAATTACTGGGAAAACTGGATTAACAGTGTGGCATAGACCAATGCCTGACATTGTACACAAGAATATAGTCCAAATGGATATATGATCTAGGTATAAAGATTGATACCATAAATAAATTAGTGGATCAAGGAGTAATATATTTGTCAGATTTATGGAGAATGGAAAAATTTTTGACTAAACAAGACATGGAAAACATTATGAAGTACAAAATGGATAATTTTGATTACATTAAATTGAAAAGTTTTTGCACAACCAAACCCAATGCAACCAAGATTAGGAGGGAAGCAGAAAACTGGTAAAGAATTTTTGCAACTAGTATCTGTGAAAGGCTTTATTTCTAAAATGTATGGAGAATGCAGTCAAATGTACAAGAATACGTCATTCCCCAATTGATAAATGGTCAAAGGATATGAACAGGAAGTTTTCAGAGGAAAAAATTAAAGCTATCTATAGTCATATGAAAAAATACTCTAAATCACTACTGATTAGAGAGATACAAATCAAAACAACTCTGAGGTACCACATCATACCTATCAGATTGGCTAATGTGACTAAAGAGGAAGATGATAAATATTGGCGAAAATGTGGGAGAGTTGGAACACTAATTCACTGTTGGTGGATCTGTTCTGGACATTCCATTCTGTCCATCCATTCTGGACAACAATTTGGAACTATGCCCAAAGGGCTACAAAAATGTGCATACCCTTCGACCCAGGAATATTGCTTCTAGGATTATATCTCCAAGAGATCATAAAAATGGAAAAAGGTCCCACATGTTCAAAAATATTTATAGCAGCTCAGTTTGTGGTGGTCAAAAACTGGAAATCAAGGGGATGCCTATCAATTGGGGAATGATTGAATAAATTGTGGTATATGAATGTAATGGAATGCTGTTGTGCTGTAAGAAACGATGAACAGGAAAACTTCAGAGAGGTCTGGAAGGACTTATATGAACTGGTGCTGAGTGAAAGGAGCAGAACCAGGAAAACTCTGTACACAACAGCAACCACAGTGTATGAGGAATTTTTATGGTAGACTTAGTACTTCATTGCAATGCAATCCAATACCCAATGGACTCTTGATGCAAAATGCCTTCCACATCCAGAGAAAGAACTATGGAATTCGATTGCAGAAGGAAGCAGACCATTTTCTTTTGTGTTACATTTTCATTTGTTTTATGATTTCTTCCATTTATTTTAATTCTTCTATGCAACATGACTAATGTGAAAATGTATTTAATAGGAATGTATGTGTAGAACCTATATAAAATTGTATGCTGTCTCATGGAGGGAGTGGGGAGGTAGCAGCGAAGGAGGGGGAAGGAAGGGAAAGAAACCTAAGATATACAGAAGTGATTGTAGAACACTAAAAACAAATAAAAGAATTTTTTAAAAAATTCTTAGACATATTATTAAAGAATTGGTGAATAAAAATCCATAAAAGAAAGGAGTGATCCCCAAGAGCCAGTGTTCTTTCATCAAGAACAGCCCCCAAATATACTGATGGACTGGTTGTGTGACTTTGCTGACCTGCTTTCTTTCTTCCTGTTTTTCTTTTAATTGTTATTCTAACAGATTGCTCTTTGGGTAGGAGAGGTGGCAGGATGGACTCAGAAAAGAGATGATTTTAGGGAAAGATTAATAAGTGTAAAAGGTCATGTTGGCCTAACCTTATTTCCCTTTTTGGCAGGGTTGCTGTCCTTACAGAACAGAGAAATGCTGTAAATATAATTCGTCTTTGCATTTTAGCAAAGCATTGATAAGAGTCTTCCCTCTAATTCTTGTGAGAAAAAATTGAGACGTGATCTAGAATATGATTTCTTAAACTTTTTCTACCCATGACCCCTTTTCTCTAGAGAAATTCGTACTTGACTCTGAGCATGTGGGTATTTAAACAGGTATACAAATCAAGCATTCCTGATAATAAATCATAGAGAAATTTATATTAAAACAGTTCTTTGGTATACATAGCATTTTATCATTTATTAAAAATGAAAGCAAATTTGCACACTAATGAGATGAAGGTACTTGTTCTTTTGTACATAAAGAATTAAATCTTGGTGGAATATTTGACACTGCAGGAGACCATCTTTAATATTTTTTAGAATTGATTGGTATTTTGATCTTATAATCATCATTGTTGAGAATGCCACTTCGCATAAATACATAGTACAAAATTACTGAAGTATGTTTAGGGATATTTCAGAAATCATTGGAACTTCTGTCCTAATCCCAAGCTCAAATTCATTTAATCACTTTTAGCCAAGTCAGGTTGTAAACCTGTTTCACTCAGCAAATCCTTTTTGAACTTTTAATAGCAGATGACTGATATTTTTAATTTCAATTTATGACTCCAACTTAATTTTTTAGAATCAAAATTGGAAGGGAAGTATTTCTGAAACTGTGTCTCCAGGCACTACAGATGATCAGTTATAACTCTTACAGTTAAATCTTTGGGAAAGTTATTTAACATTATAAAATCATCTGTAGTTATAAATATTTCTGAAGAACCATTTTCTACCCTGTTCTTCTATATATTAACATTTTTAGTAAAACTTTTAATTTTATCCCCTAACATAAATGCTGTATTTTTTTCCTTGAAGTGACATGTTTAAGTAATTGAGTTTTTCAAAAAATCTGAAAAGTAACATTTTTGAAACCATAAGAAAAAATTAACTAAAATGGATTTTGGCTCAGTTAAAAATTTAACAATTTCATCTTTCAGTTTCAATAATCTGTTTAAACTTACCCCTCTTGAGTCACCTTACCTCTGCATTGTAGTAATAAGCTTTTGTAATAGGAGTCTGTGTCTTTCCAAAGGTTTGAAATCAAATGACTGTTAAGAGCATGGATTTTACAAAGTTAATGATTTTGATAGTATCATGAAGCACAGCATCTAACTCTGGTGATATTTTTTTTGGCTATGAGTGCCTCCCTATGGGTCATGCAGTGAGTAAATGTGATATGTTCTTTGCTACCACTTTTAACTTTTGCTACAAATTCAACATTCTCACCCATCATTAACCCAGCACTTTCTGTATAGAGTCCAATGCAATTCTTCCACTGTAAACCTTCATTTGTGAAAAATTCATCTACTCTAAGATTTTTATCTTCCCCTCTTGTGTGCCCTTCCAAAGGTGACAAAACAATTATTCTTCATGTATGCTTCCTTCATAAACATGTCTTACCTAAAGGAACAACTGTGCCATGTTAGAAATATCAGTTGTTTCATCCAAACGAATTGCAAACTTTGGACTGCCCTTTATCCTGGTAATAAGCTGCTGGAATTGGTCGTTACTAATTTTAGAAATTCTTTTGGAAACCATATTATTTGATAAAAGAATTTTATGACTTCCTCCCCATACTTTTTCCCATGAATTATATCTGACATTTTAATAGCAGCACGTAACACAAGATCTTCTCCTATCTCATAGAAAGTTCTTTTAGTTTTTGCAATTAAATAAGTTTTGTAAGATGCAAGTAAATGCCATTTGTTGACAGTAACAAATACCTCAAAGCATTGTTTTTCTTTATTTGAAGATTTTATAGTCATTCAGAGTATTCCTTCAGTTTACTTCAGTGCACTACATGCTTGTTATTAAGTTGTTGTTTCAGTTTGGCTGGTTTCATGCTCTCTGTGGCCAAAACTTCATTACAAATCAGCAGAGAGGTTTTTCCACATCATTAGAAATAAATGTGTATTGCAAAAATAATTTGACATATTTTCTTTTTTCTTGTCAAGTTAGGTATACTACAACATGGTAGCGAGGACTCTGCTGCGTTCTCATCAGTATTTTTAACTCTTTTGTCAAAATTGAGCCACGTATCTATAACTGAAAAAATATTTTTGTCCTAAAATATAAACAAATCTTGCTAAGAATTCCTCCAATAAATACTAGCTATAGCTTATGAAATTACATTTGTCTGTGCTTAACTTAAACAATTGATGTTCACATTTATATACGCATACCGCAGTGATGGTGGAGAAATATTACTAAAGGCCTTTTGTCTTTACGTGTTGCAGTTAAACACTTATGTTTCTGTAAAAGAAGGAGATAGCAGCAGTTTTTAAAATCAAACATTCTAACCCAATACAATCCAGAGATATACTATTTTGATACCCACATACTGAGGAATGATGATAGGAAAATATTAAAAGTCTTCATTTTCTGTCAAGAAACGATCGTTTCTTTAAGAACAGAAAACTTTGTATGTACAATAAAAACATTCAATTCATAATATACAATAGTCTCAAATCTGAGCTGAAGTGTTTCTGGCAGTGTTTGTTGACATTGTGTGGCATGGTGGCGGGTGCAATGCAAAGTGAGCATGTTTGTTCAGAACCATAGCCATAATGAAGTCACACAATGCAACACAAGCAAGTGCTACCAGAAAAAAAATGTTGGATTCACTGCATGCTTGATTTTGAATTCATTTTTGGTCATTGCACATTCAGAAACCTTTTACTGTTGCCAAATTTTTTGTGACCCCCACATTGTTAGGGGTCACAAAGAAGTGCTGATCTCAAAGATAGCCTCATTAGGGAAACATGAAGAAGCCAGGAAGTGCTCATTGACTTGGAACAGTCAGTTCCCAAGAGGAGAAGGTCCCTCTCCAGTGGAATGGGCCCCAGATCTGTGCTTGGCCCTCACAGTTGTTCATGGCCTCAAAGATGTGGGCCTGGGAGGGCCCTTAGAGGTCATCCAGTCCTACCTCTTCATTTTAGAGATGAGGAAACTGAGGCAGATAGAGGTGTAGCTAGTAAATGTCTAGGGTAAGATCTGAGTTCAGGTCTTTTTGACCCCGACATCTCTTTAATTATATGCTATACCAAGGTACTGTTCCCTACTAATGGCTAGAAGAACTTTAAAAAATTTTGTATTGGTAGCTTTTATTTTCACATCATCTTCATTTCCCAATCTATCTGTCCTCCACCCCCAACCCAGACCTCCATCCTTTATGACACAAAGAAAAAGAAAAAAGAAAGGGATAAAAGCAGTTCCTAAATTCTTACTGATGCATCTTTTAAGTGCTTTCAGTGTCACGGGATATGATTCACTTAAACCCCGGGCATAAGTGCTGTGTTCCTGCCTCCTCAGCTCTCTTTTAACAGTGTTCTTTCTTTATCACATTAGTGTTCATTCTTTATGGAAAAAACAGAGTCTCAAATGTAGTAATTTTCTTTTTCCTAACATAGACAACAGTGACTGTTGACTTTGTTTTTTCAGGTTCTTTTCATGAGGAAAGATATGAAACCAAGGACATTCTCATGAGAATATCAGCCAAGCAAAGATTACAAAAGGTTGGTGTCTGGGGTGTCAATGTAGGAGAAACTGGACAATATTCTGCCAGTGTAGAGAAGGAAAAGGGAAACTGGGAGGGGGCTGAACTCCCTTCATAGTAGCATGATCCATAAGATGAATGCCTCTGATTATAATACATTTGGAAGAAGTTTCTCAAGACAGAGTCCCCACTAGAGCACATCTCCATAAATATGTGCAGTTGAGGAAAATGTCACACAGTGATAACAATTACTTAGAGGTAATAGAATGCCATATGTTGGGGCAGTAATGTAGCAATCCCGTCAGACACTGCTCAGAACTCAACTTCATGCTTATATACTAGAGACCAGCTCTGTGACCAAAATGAATGTGAGAAAGTCTTCAGTAAAAGAGCATCCATCCCTACAGTGGATGGAACTCTGGATCCTTGAATTAAGAAGATTTTAGTTCAAATCCAATCTCATACACTTATTAGCTATATGACTGTGGGCAAGTCATTTACCCTTTATCTCAGTTCCTTATCTGTAAAATGGGGATATTAATAGCATTTCTGTCCCAAGGTTGTCGTGAGGATAAAGTGAGATGATGTTTGTAAAGAGCTTTACAAACCTTAAAGTGCCATGTAAACGCCGTTATTATTAGTGAGTGTTTATTGGAGAGAAACACTAAATGTGTTAGTGAATATACAAAAGATCTTGGTCAATAGAGAAGGCTTGGTACCCATGAACTGAATTGGGCTGTGCAAAGTCATTAGGCTTCCTTCCCCTCCAGAGCCAATTGGGTCCAATGGTCAGATAGCAATCAGGATGACTGAAGATGGCCCATGCGATAAATGTGAGATAGCCTTTATTGATGATTTTTGCCTTCTTTTACAGCAAGGAACTTGTACTAGAGGGAAACCCAGTGAAGTGAATGAATGTGAAAAAGCTTTCAGCCAGAATGCCCTCCTTAATTATCAGGAGACAACTCTTGCAGGTGAGAAACCCTGTAAGATTAAAGAACGTGGAAAAACTTTATGTCAGTTGAGAAGCCTTAATGACTCTAAGAGAATTCATGTTCAAAAGAAAGCCCATCTTTCTAAAGAACGTGAGAAAATTTCTACTCTACATCAGAGAGTTCACTTTGTAAAGGAACCCTTTTATTGTAATGAATGTGGCAAAACCTTTAAGTGGAGGTGTAAACTCAATGCACATCAGAGAATTCATACCGGAGAGAAACCCTTTGAGTGTCATGAATGTGGAAAAGCCTTCAGTGAGAAAGTTTGTCTTAAAAGGCATCAGAAAATTCATACTAGAGAGAAATCCTTTGAATGTAATGAGTGTGGAAGAGCTTTCCGTGATGAATCTTACCTTATGCTACATCAAAGGATTCATACTGGAGAGAAACCCTTTGAGTGTAGTGATTGTGGGAAAAACTTTAGCCTGAAGTCGTCACTTATTTTACATCAGAAAATTCATACTGGGAAGAAGCTCTTTGAATGCAGTGAATGCAGTAAAGCCTTCCATTACAAGTCTTGCCTTACTCTCCATCAGAGAATTCATACCAGAGAGAAACCATTTGAGTGTAATGAATGTGGGAAAGCCTTCATGTGGAAGAGCCAACTTAATAAACACAAGAGAATTCACACTGGAGAGAAACCCTTTAAGTGTAATGAATGTGAAAAAACCTTCTACCACAAATCTCAGCTTGTTGTACATCAAAGAACTCATACTGGAGAGAAACCCTTTGAATGTAATGAATGCAGAAAAGCTTTCCACAACAGATCACAGCTGACTGTACACCAGAGAATTCACACTGGAGAGAAACCCTATGCATGTAATGAATGTGGGAAAAACTTTAGCCATAGAAAATCATTCGTTTTCCATTTGAGAATTCATACTGGAGAGAAACCCTATGAATGCAATGAATGTGGGAAAGCTTTCCATAACAAATCTCACCTTACTGTGCATCAGAGAATTCATACTGGAGAGAAACCTTATGAGTGTAATGAATGTGGAAAGAAATTTAGTCCGAGGTCATCACTTATTAAGCACCAGAGAATTCATACTTCTGAAAAACCCTTTGAGTGTAATGAATGTGGGAAAAACTTCAGCCGGAGGTCATCACTTATTTCACATCAAAAGACTCATACTAGAGAAAAACTCTTTGAGTGTAATGAATATGGAAAAAACTTCAACCAGAGGTCATCCCTGGCTTCACATCAGAGAACTCACAATGGAGAGAAATAATGAATGAGGGGAGAACTTCACCCAGAGGTCATTGCTTAGTAAACACAAAAGCATTCATACAGGAGAGAAACCTATTTAATATAATAAATGTAGTAAACCTCTGCCCTGCAGAATTAATAAATGAGAGTTCATGCTGGAGAGTAAGCTAGAAATCCTTGAAATATAGCTCATCCTTGACTGGTTATCAGAGACCTCATGTTTAGAGAAATTACATAGAAGCAATGAATGAAGAAATGCCTTCAGCAAAAATGACACTTTCCAGAACACTAGAGTGTGCAGTGAGAAACTCTATGAGTGTAATAAAATGCAGGAGAGTTTTTGGCACCAATGGGACACTTTGGAAGGCTCAGAGAATTTATGCTGAAGAAAAGGTGGCAAGATTGTATGTACTTCATCCCTTATTTAATTTAGACTTCATGCTGGAGATGAACTGCAGCAATGTAATATTGATGGGAGCATCCTAACAGCTTGCCATGTGTTTACTGCTGGAGAGTCAATATGCTGACTTGATTACCCAGCCACACACACAACACATTCTTTTGTGATATTTTGAGAGAGACAGATAACAATTTCCTTTGTTTCTCTTGAGTTCCATGCAGTTCACACAGGCTGCCACCAGGAGGCAGTCGAGTTGCACTGGTCAATACATCAAATATGGCAGTGTCTTAAATCACAGACTATCTGAAAAATCTCTCTTCTTTTTACTGTTACTGACAAGTTACAGGCATTTGGAAGCGTAAGAAACCTCAGCCCAAAACGCGTGTATATTGTTTTTAACACAGTCGCAAGAAACATTAAAGTAAACTGGGAAATACATTTGTGCATTAAACACCTTCATCCTCCATTAATTTATTTGTTTTATAATACATTTTATCGATGCCTTGTTTCTACAACACAAGTCATTTCTCCATAGAGCTTACCCTACTCCATACACTTCTCATAACAGTCTGACGTCCAACACGGATAGGGACCTGACAAGAATTTATTACAATAGGAATAAGGGTAAGTGGTCAAACTATATAAATGGGCAGATTTAAGAAAGGGAAACACAAGTTCTCCACAATCATATGAAATGCCTTCAGGACCTAAAACGTCTGAAATTCTCTTCAACTCCATGGATTTGGCAAAGATTGTTAAACGTGAAAGAATTGATGCTGTCATGGCTATGGTAAAAACAGGCATGTTATTATAGAGTCATGAATTATTTAATTAAGATTCCTCAAGGTTATTTGTAGTAAAACTCCTGAAATATTAGATATTTCCTTAGATGTAAATGACATTTCCCTTTCCTTTCAAAAATACTATTGTTAGCTTTTGTTTCTTTATGTTTCAATATATTTCATCCCCTCTCTCCAATCTTCTAAGGAACTGTCTTGTCTATTTGCAAATGGAAAATAGTTCATGATTGGGCTGTACTACTGTGATAAAAATATTACTTTAATTACACAGCTGGTGCTTTACCAATAAAAACACCAAAGAGTTACTTTGTAGCCCTAGACAACATAGTATCCTTAATTTGGAAGGACAAAAGGTCTAGAATCAAAGAGGAAGTCATGGGGGATAAAATGTAGGAGTGGAGACATTGTAGACCTCAAACTATATGCCAAAGTAGCAGTCATCAAATGTATTGGTAGAGATTAAAAAGTTTTTAAAAGCCTATCAGTGAAACAAACCAGATAACCAGGAATCAGAAAAGTTAAATGAGAAGTGATTAGTGGGAGCAGTTGAGTTATGACTGCCAAGTGTATGGCATGGGTAATAGGGGTACTATGATTTTTTTCTCAAGGTGTAGAAAGAAGTGGTTATTTTTTAGGGTTTTTTAAATGCAGATACCTTACTTTGTTTTCCTGTTTGCTTCATTCATTCATTTATTATGCATGGTATAATCTGTTTCTCTTACTGCTCCTCCATAAAACTAAAAGAAAAAATAATTGTAAGCATGCACAGTCCTGCAAAAACCAGTTCCCAGATTGGCCATGCCACCAAATGCATGTCTCTCTACATTCTAAGTTTATTCCCTTTCCCAGCGGATGAGTGGTTTATTGCCTCTTCAGTCTTCTGACATCACATTGATCTTTATTAATGTAAATGATTGATTTTGCTTGTTAGTTATACATGAGTACCCACATTTATGCATATCTGTATTAATAGTCAAGACCCCTATCTCTAATATCAGGTCTCTGTGAAAAATTTTTTCTGCTGTGTAAATCTCCCCTATCCCACTGTCCACCAAGAATTCATAGAGACAATCCCAAAGTAAACAAATCTCTCAGGACAGTCTTTTAGAAAAGGGCCCTTGTTCTCTCATTTGATAACCTAATGTCCTAAAGATCCATGTTGGCAATGGCCAAGCCAAACTGAGATTGCAGCCAAACTGAGATTTCAAGAATTCCCTTGAATATTTGTGCCCAAATCAGAGACTTGTTCACATGCCTGCATAGTTTTCCTTCTTGATGGTTTTTTTTCCTAATACCACTAAGGCAGCTGAGGTCTCCTTGCTGTCTCTGGAGTTATGACTTCATATCTGTGCCTACCTGGGTCCAAAACATGCCCCCTCCTCCCTGAGATAATAAATGAGATGTTAGCATCCTTTGTTAACAGTAGAGTTGAGTAGAGATAGAGAAAAATAAACACTTCAACCCTCTGCCCTTTATTTGTTGTAATTGACTGAATACTCAAGAACCTTAAAGTACGGTATGGGGAGTGGGGGAAACAGACACTTTGCTTCCCAGTCAGTCGTTGCCATAGAACTCTTAAGGAATCAAGGGAAGCCAACTTACATGAATTGCAGAGGGACCCTTTCCTATAAAAGAGATGAAAGGTGAGAAGCCATCTTTGGAACTCTAGGAACCTGACCCCAGCCCTCATGAATTAATTTGTTGTAGATTGGGAGCTTTGCAGCATCTCAAAATACTGGCTTTGTCTTCCTGAGGCTTCAGCTGGCTGGATCTGATTTGAATATGTCTATTTTGTTCATGGGTTCTTTCTTTTCCCTTCCCTGGCATGAGCACTGGTTGACTAAAAACAATAACTCACTTGGAGTACCATTTGCTACCAAAAATAGAAATAAAATGAGTAGAAAAACAGAATCTGTTCTCTTCATTTTAATGAAGGAATCCTACCAACCTAGAAAAATAGCACTGATTCAATAGTCAAGTGTGCAAAAACCCCAAGTTCTATTTGACAGGAACTTTTGGGAAAACTGGAAATCATTTTAGCAAAAGGTAGACTTGGAATAACACCTAATTCATGTACCACAATACATTCTGAATAGAGTTAGAAAAGTTCATAACATAAAAAAATTAGAGGAGAATGGAGGCAAATACCTTTCACAGTTAATATAGCATAATTCTTCACCAAAGATGGGGTAGAAGAGGTCACAAAAGAAGGAAGAGGCAATTTTGACTACATAAAATTAAAAAGGCTTACAGAAGTGAAGAAACAATGAGCTCTGCCATTCAGGGCTACCCAAGACAGACAGGTCATGTGGAGAGTTCTGAGAAAAAGTGATCCACTGAAGAAGGAAATCACAAATGACTCCCACTGTCTGCCAAGAAAACCTTGTGCACAAATGGTTCATGAAGAGTTGGACATGCCCGAATGACTCAACAACACTAAGTACAAACAAAATCAATGCAGCTAGAATAAGAAAGGGATGTATTGATTAGGGGGAAATCTTTGTATGAAGGGACAGATTTGCTGATTGGGTCAGCTGGAAGTGAAATGGGCTGCTTCTGGATATCACAGTCACATCACTATCTCCGAGGCATTAAAACTAGGTTTTGAACCCAGGCCTTGAGACTCCCATTGGAAACTCCCTATACTGGTGAAAGGGTAGAGAGAGTAGACCAAATGGGGGAGGGTCCGAGGTGGATGGATGATGGAAGGAAATACACTTAGCAGTCATAACTGTGGAAAACAATTTTGAAGCAAGTTTCTCTGATAAAGGCATCATCTCTCAAATATAGAGAGAAATGAGTCAAATTTATAAAAATAGCCATTCCCCAATTGAGAAATGATCAAAAAATATAAACATTCAATTTTCAGATAAAGTAATCAAAACTATAGCCACATGAAAAAAATACTCTAAATCACTGTTGATTGGAGAAATGCAAATTAAAACAATGCTGAGGTACTACTTTACACCTATTAGATTGGCTAATAGAACAGAAGAATGCTAAATGTTGGAGGAGATGTGGGAAAATTGAGACTAATGCACTTCAGGTGGAGTTGTGAACTGATTCAGCTATTATGTAAAGCAGTTTGGAACTATGCCCAAATATTTATTGCAGTTCTTTTCTGGTGGCAGAGAATTGGAAATTGTGGGGATGCCCATTAACTGGGGAATGGCTGAACAATTTGTGGTATCTGATTGTGAAGGAATGCTGTTGTGATATAAGAAATGATAAGCTAGATATTCTCCGAAAAATCTGGAGAGACATGAACTGATGCAAAGTGAAGTGAGTAGAACCAGGAGAATGTTGTACACAGTAACAGCAACGTTCTAAGATGACAAACTGTGAATGACTTAGCTCTTTTCAGCAATGCAATGATTGAAGACAACTCTGAAGGACTCAACATGAAAAATGCTATCCATCCCCAGAGAAAGACCTGATGCTCTCTGAGTACAGATTGAAGCACACTTAAAATTGTCTTTATTTTCTTGGATTTTTATTTTGGTCTGTTTTCTTTTACAAGATGACTAATATGAAAATATATTTTGCATGATTACACATGTGTGGCTGCCTTCTCAATGAGGGTGATAGGGAGACAGAAAGAGAATTTACAACTCTTTTTAAAATGAATGTTGAAAATTGTTTTTACATGTAATTGGGAAAAAAATTTTTTTTTAAAAAAGAAATTTCCCAGTTCTCTGAGTCCATTGTGGGAAGCCCTACCCAGAAACTCAACCTGTCTACTTACAAGATCCAGGCAAGAGAGATCTTTGACTCTCGTGGAAATCCTACTGTTGAATTGATCTGCACTGAAAAAGGTCAATTCCAAGCTCCTGACCCAGTGGTGCTTCTACTTCAATACATTAAGCCCTGGCACTCTAAGACAATGATAAGACCCGCTACATGGGGAAAGGTGTCTCAGAAATTGTTGAGCACATCAATAAAACTATTGCCCTGACCCTCATTAGTAAGAAACTAAATGTTGTGGAGCAGGATAAGATTGACAAATTGGTGACAGAGATGGATGACACTGAAAATTTATCTTAATTTGGTGCAAATGCCATATTGGGAGTGTCTCTGGCTGTTTGTAAGATCAGAGCTGCTGAGAGAGGTGACTCCCTGTACTGCCATATTGCTGATCTTGTAGGCAAGGAGGAAGTCATCCTGCCAGTTCCAACCTTCAGTGTAATCTGTGGTGGCTTCCATGCTGGTAACAAGCTGACCATGCAGGAGTTCATGACCCTTTCTGTTGGAAAAGCAAACTCTAAGGAGGTCATACACATTGGAGCTGATGTCTACCACAACCTGAAGCAGAAATATGGACAGGATGCCACCAATGTAGGGGATGAAGGTGTCTTTGCTCCCAACATTCCAAAGAATAGAGAAGCTCTGGACCTGCTAAAGAATGCTATCGGTAAGGCTGGCTGTCCTGATAAGGTTGTAATTGGCATGGATGTTGCTGCCTCTGAATTCTTCTGATCTGGGAAGTATGACTCGGACTTCAAGTCTCCTGATGATTCCAGCAGGTACATCTCCCCTTCTGAGCTTGGGGACCTCTACAAGAACTTCCTCAAGGACTACCCAGTGGTATCTATTGAAGATCCCTTTGATCAGCATGATTGGGAAGGTTGGAAAAATTTCACTGCTACTGCCGGCATCCAGGTGGTAGGAGATGATGTCACAGTGACCAATCCCAAGTGCATTGAAAAGGCTGTAAACGAGAAAGTCTGAATCTGCCTCCTACTCAAGGTGAATCAGATTGGCTCTGTGACTGAATCTCTCCAGGCATGCAAGCTGACCCAGTCCGATGAATGGGGAGTAATGGTCTCTCCTCATTTAGGGGAGACTGAAGATGCCTTCATTGCAGATCTGGTGGTGGGTCTCTGCATTGGGCACATCAAGACTGGTGCCTCCTGCCAATCTGAGTGTCTGGTCAAGTACAACCAGCTTTTCTGAACTGAGGAAGAGCTGGACAGCAAGGCTAAATTTTCTGGAACTTCAGAAACCCTTGGGCCAACTAAGCTCTGTGGCCAGGAGGCCTCAGAACTCACAGGTGCCAGTTACCTCTGTAGAAGTCTGCTCCTGTCCTAAGAATGGGTAGCACCAAGCATTAGACCAGTCTTGTTTTGGGGGCAAGGGCCTCTACTGCTTAACTTCCCTCTTTCTTCCACCTTTTTGTGATGTTCTCCCTGCTTCATTAGAACTGTCTTACACCAAAGACTGACTACCTGATCACCTGGCTCTGTCAGAAGACTCTTATCATCTCATGACTGAGATAGAATGGCCTGTACTCACCCCCATTGCTGGTGTTGATGTGTGCAGCTGTGTGCTTGTGACGCAGCCTTGATGAGCCCAGAGGCCAGATCCTTAGTGACTTCTATGTGAAGAATACAAGTATTCAGTAACCCACTGGAAAAAAACAAAAAACAAAAAGAAAGCTCCCTAGGCCTGTCATGTCTCAGAAAAGCCCCCTCCCCAATCAAGTGCTGTCACATGCGCACACACACATAGACATACACAACCATGCTATCACACACACACATACCCTTTCCCCCACAGCCCTGGCTTTCATCACTGCCCCAAAGGTGACCATAGGCCTACAGGTTCTGTGGTAGTGTCTAGAGGGAATTAGGAAGAAGTAGCCTTTGGTCAGGTCCTTTGACATAATCCTAATATATCATGGGGCTGGAGCCTCCAGGAAACTCTTTGAGTCCATTCCATAGTTGCCCACTTTTGGCAACTCCATAGTTGCCTTCACCTTTGAGGGAGAAAGGCAGAAAGCAATGATGTCCACATAGTGATCACTGAGGGGCCTCTTGGAGATGAGACACATCATAGATGGTGGCAATGGTGATTGAGTTCAGCCAGTTGAAAGCAATGAGCAGGATTTATGACACTGATGACGTGATTCCCCCTCCCCCCCGAATGTCACCACCAGTGATGCTGGCTACAAGCACTGGGCTCTAGCTGGCTCTGCATCTTAGGAAGCCCTGATAGAGCCCAAGGGCTTCACAATCCTTGAAGAGGAAGTAGTGGGTCAAAGTGCTGGTCACTGAGGGTGGGTCATCATTGAGGCTTCATTCCCAAATTCCACATTTTCTCAGAGTGCCTTGTCGCTAGCTACATTCTTGCTCTAGATGCCACTTTGTACATTGGTGGTGTTTCCTCAGAGTATTCTCCAAATTTGGCATCAGGAATTTACTCTTGTCTTTCTTTTTCTTTCCCCTGGCATGCTTTTGTAAAAATCCAGCCATGAGGTGATGAGAGCCTGCACTTGGATGGAGGCAGTGTCAGAGGAGAAAAGGGGCTAAGGTACAAGTGCTAGCAGCTAAAATCTGGATCCCCACTGAAAATGATTAAGGTTGGGCAGGTGGGGCTATGAATAGAAGGGACCTGTGGTCATGGTTACTTGGAGATGCCAGTGATCTCTTCACAAAGAAGATAGATGGTCAACTAGGTAAGAGTTCCCTTGGACCTGTATAGTCAGTGAGAGTGTGAAGGGACTTAAGCCCCTTTATTTCTCAATCCCAGGACCACTTTTCCATCTTGATCCTATCCTCATCTCAGTTCCAGAATCTTATTCTCTTTAAATAGTAGGATGATTAGGATCCCTAGGATGATGGGAAAGCATGTTATTACTTCTGTTATATTACCTGAGGCTCTTTACCAGTGTATTTTCATTTAGGGATGGGACAAGCACACTCAGGAACTGGTGGAACACTGTGTCCAAAGTTCCTCAATTCCTCACATGTTCAGATGGTTTAGGAGAAGCTCATTAGTATTGGAGTGTAGGGAGACTGAATCATGAGAGTCCTGGTTGAAAATCCATGTGATTACGTGCCCTGTAGGCCTTCACATTCTGTTCTAGTCTTGGTCCTTGAATAGATTTCAGAAATGGATAGACTGAGGAATTGGCAGGGCTTCTATGTGGGCCTTCTGGACAAGGTGTTTCTGAAGCTGTGATCCAGTAGAACATCAGCTCCTTGATGTCATAGGCCATTTCACTGTTATCTTTGTATCCCCAGGCCCTTCTCCATTGCCTTGTCCATAACGGGAAGTCTGTGTTACAAATGTTTGTTGAATTGAATTGGTGGGAAGGTTCAACTTTTGAGATTTTTCCCCTCTTCCAAAAAGAGTTAATCAGAAGCAAGAAGACATGCCCAAAATTATAGCTGCCATATATGACCTATGGGAAAGCTGACACCTGTGGCCTCCATCTATAACTGATGTCTCATGTGGAATGATATTGCTACATCAGGTGGTGAAACCAGTTATGGCAGTGAGGATTCCAGTTTATCTTGATGCAGTAATGACCTCTTTGTAACAGGTGGGGTCCCTCGAGAGTGGTATGGTGTGATTGACCTTGACTTGCTCCCAACACTGGCACATCTCAACAATCCCACTGGATGGTCCATATTTCCTGGTAAGGCCAACACTGACCTTCACCTATCTTCTAAAGAGTATGTAAATTTTCCAGCCCCCATCACAACTGGGACTTGGACAAGTTCACTTCAGATAAGTGGCACTTTAGATTCCGATTACAAAGGGGAAAACAGAAGCCCAGAAAGGTTGTGATGTACCCAAGGTAACACAATGATTATCTGAGATTGGAACCCGACTCCAGTGATTCCAAATCTTACTGGATGCCACCTCCTTATACTGACAACACGTTCATTTTCATTGGCAGAAAACCTAGCTAAGCTTCTGAATAATTACTTGGTTGCAGGAAAGGAGGAGCTGGGAAATGAATCCCAAAGAGGCCTAGCCATATCTGTGAAGTTTGGTGCAACAACCAACATAAATGAGACACTACAATGGGCCCTACCAACGACTGAGAAAGAAGCCCAGTGCTAGTCCTAGCCTTGACCTCACCATCACACATACTCATTCAATCTTGATGGTCCAGAATTCAGAAATTCCTCTCATAATCTCATCTTTGCCTTATGTAGCCCCAATGTGATACCCACAGCAGTCACTATGGATATGCAAGAGTATTTCCAGGGTAAATTTGTGAAATATAAACTCTCTTCCTCAAAGACAAAACCAAAATATTTATTCAGATACCAGAAAGTCAAATCCATCATAGTGACAAAGAAATCTATACACATTATCAATTCAGGAAGCACAGCCATCCCCAAGCCTTCCCCCAACCAGTCCTCTTCACAAACAAGCTCCCTTAAGCAAAATTCCTCCCACCTTCACACTAGCTGCCCTGCTGACTCTCTCCTCAATCTGTTTCTCACTTCCTGATGCACCTATTCAGTAAACTCCTTCCCCCATCAGTTCCACATGTGACTCAGGCTATGGGCTAGGCCAAAGCTCAAAAGAAAGAAAATAATTACTTAAATTACTTACTTAAGAAATTAATTACTTAAAAATCAGAATTGGCCAAGTGGAAGCTAACAACTCCATGAGACTTCAAGAAACAATTAACCAAAGTCAAAAGAATGAAAAAATAGAAAAGACTGTGAAATATCTTATGGGAAAAACAGCTAACCTGCAAAATAGATCAAGGAGGGATAATCCAAGAATTATTGGACTGCCTGAAAGCTATGATCAATAAAAGAGCCTCACCATCATCTTTCAAGAAACTAAAAAGGGAAATTGCTCTGATGTTCTAGAAACAAAGTAAAATAGAAACTGAAAGAACCCACTGATCACTTCCTGAGAGAGATCCTGATGTGAAAACTCATAAGAATAGTATACCCAAATTACAAAACTCCTAGGTCAAGAGGAAAATATTGTAAGCGGCCAGAAAGAAACAAT
Source organism: Potorous gilbertii (assembly GCA_028658325.1). NCBI lineage: Eukaryota > Metazoa > Chordata > Mammalia > Diprotodontia > Potoroidae > Potorous > Potorous gilbertii. The sequence continues at coordinate 4,150,886 of CM053771.1, read as the reverse complement.
TCAAATATGCAACCAGTCAGGATCACACAAGATTTAGCAGCTTCTTCCTTAAAAGAACAGAGGGCTAGAGATGTGCTATTCCAGAGGGCAAAGAAACTAGGATTACAACCAAGAGCAGAACTAAGTATAATCCTTTAGGGGGAAAAACTGATAGTTAACAAAATAGAGGACTTTCAAGCATTCCTGATGAAAAGACCAGCGCTGAATGGAAAACCTGAGATTCAATCAGAAGATCCAAGAGAACCGTAGAAAGGTAAACAGGAAAGAGAATCATCAGGGACTTCATAAAGTCAAACTGTTTACATTCCTCTGTAGGAAAATGATGCACGTAACTCCTAAGGACAGGAGCCTGCACAAACAGAAGGCATGGATGTGAGCTGCTTAGGTTGGGATCTACAACAAGGAGTGAAGAGGTGTGAAGGAGAAAGGGGAAGGGAGAGGCATGGAGGGATGAATCTTCTTATAAAAGAGGGGAGCAAGAAAGCTTTCATAGTGGAGGAAAAGTGGGCAGAGGTGTCAGGCACTGCCAAAACCTGACTCTCATCAGGACTGGTTCCAAGAGGGGAGACTATGTCTACACATTATAGAGAAATCTATCTTGCCCAATAGGGAAGTAGGAGAGGAAGTGGATAAGTGGAGGGCTCGCCCCGGGTAATGAAATGAGAAAAGGTATCCCAGCACGGGAGGGACTGAGCCAGGTCAGCATCTGCCCCCAGCGAGCGGTGTGGGGGAAAGAACCAGAGAAGACTTCATTTCCCAGGATTCCCTTCGCGCGTCTCAGCCTCACGTCCCGCCATCCTCTGTCCCGGTGCTTTCTGGGAATGGTAGTACAGCAGTGGGGTGGCGGAGACGCAGTTGACAGCCCCATGTTTTCCCTTTACGAGGAGAGGGCGGGAGTGCGCAAGTGCGAAGCCCGAGCCGAGGGTCTAGCCTGTGTATCCCCGTGCATTCGGAGGACTGGCGCACTCGTCACAAGCTGGGGCTTGGACGCTCTGCGGCGGGCTCTGGAGCGCAATCTGCCGGGCCCCAAGGGAGGGAGTGCGCATGCGCCATGGCCCCTCTACCTGAGCCCAGCTGAGACTCCAGTGTCGCTCGGGGCAGGTGAGTGTCTGCGGTTGTGAGCGCGGACCGGACCGTGTGGGGGTGTCCCTGGGGGCAGGAGCGCAGGTCCCCAGCCGGATGTCCCTGCTCAAGAACCATCAGCGGCTCCCTGTAACCTCCCTGCGAGTCTGGGCCCAGGTCCAGAAACAGCCCAGCCCAGCGACCCTTAAGGATGAGGAAACTGAGGCACGGGGGGAAGGGGGAATGGTCCTCCTGAGGACATGCCAGGAGGGGGTTCAAAGCCCTGAGGATAGTGCCAGCCTGACCCAGTGATCAGCTGCAGCCTCCTGTCTCCTGTGTTCTAGGGCAGACGTCTCCATCCTCAGAACCTTTGCACAGGCTGTTCCTCCCCTGCCATCCCTCCTCACTGGTCTGCTTTAGCCTCCCGAAGCTCTTCCCTTGGGTGCCCTGCCCCTGGGCCAAACTTTCTACAAACACCCTTTCCCGCCACCAGTCCCATCTTTAGCTTTGGGTCTGGCCTGTGATTTCGTTGACTTCCAGGCACCCCACTTTGGTTTACAGGCTTGCAGATTCACCTGTGGGGGAGGGCGTAGTTTGGGCTGCAAATGGATTGCTGGGAGCTTCCCCACTTGAGGGGCTTTGCTTGAACCCAGGTTATCCAGACCCCTGAGGCCAAGCCCCAGTACACTCATAACATAATCAGCCCCCTCCACCACCGCAGCTGTAGGGGGTCAAGCTGGGGCTGGGGCCTTTGTAGTCCCTTACCTGTGCTCCTCTTGGCCTCTTCCAGCCTGGACAGATTCATTGTTTTCACTGCATCCCTCCTGCCCAGACCAGCTCCTTGCACATAGTAGGTGCTCAATGTAGCCATTATGAATTGAATGGACACTAAGGGCTGGACTCCAGACACAGGGGAGCTGCAGGAGCTCAGCTCATTATTGTTTCCAGTTCAGAGCTGACATTTGTGTCGTGGAATCTCACCTGATGAGAGCTATCTCACCAGAGCTATGCCTGATGGGATACAGACTCTGGGAACCTCCTTGAACTCTCCTTGAATCTTCCCACTTGAACTGGCAGTCTCTGGAGGTCCATAGGCTTTTCATTATCTCTATGCCCAAATCTCTTTTATACTTTCTCCACCCTTGATCCTATCAAAATCCCATTCTCCAGGCTACTGGCCACTCCCATCAGGTGCCTCCCTAGATTCTATCTTTATTCACCCCAAGGTATTGGTCTTTCGCTTCAAGACCTCTAGATGCCCCAGGCTACTGGCACCTCCCATTAAGACCTTTCCTGGAACTCCCTACTAGACTACCTCCAGATTCCTCCCACAGTCTTTCTGTATATGGGATCCATCTCACTTCCATGAAGGTGTTCAGATTCAGTATAGTTCAGATTGTATCTGACCCGCTTGTTAATACAAGCGTCACAAATGGTGTTATGAGTAAACCCAATATGGTGAATCTTTAATAAACTTTGTTTTACTTTCCCTGAAAGACTTGGGTCGAATTCATTCAAGCAGGACTTAATGTGTTGGTATTTTGGGGTCCCCAGTACCCTGAACCTCAACATGCCGACCTCTTGCCCACTGGAGTTTGAAACTAGCCCTACTGTGGGTCCCCATACGGAAATAACAGTGATGTTATTTTATGCCATTTATGTTTTTTGTCCATTGTCCCCTGGCTAGACATCATCTCATACCTGTCAAAGGACTTTAGTGAATTCAGAAAGCCAGTGTATCAGTAAGCATTTATTAAGGGCCTGATGTGTACCTGGCACTATGGTAAATGCTGGGCATACAAAGAGAGGTGAAAGTCCCTGCCCCCAAGGAGCTCACAGCCTAGCAGGGGAGATGTCAAGCAAACCATTGTGCAATCAAGCTGGAAACAGGATCCATTGAAGGCAACAGAGGGAAGGCATGAGTCTCCTGAAGAAGGGAAAGCCAGGGAGGGCAGGAGTCACAGCAGAGGAGAGAGAAAATGTTCCAGGCCTGGGAGATGGCTAAGAAAATACCCAGAGCAGAGAGAGGGAGGGTCTTCTTCATGGAAAGTACAGGAAAGGTGGGAGGAGGCCAGGTTATGCAGGGCTTTGAATGCCAAGCAGAGGATTTTATACTGGATCCTGGAGGTGATAGGGAGCCAGCTAAGTTTATTGAGTAGGGGGTGACATGGTCAGATCTGCACTTTTAGTTAAATCCCTTTGGTTGCTGAATGGAGGATGGACTGGAGTGGGAAGAGACTTGAGGCAGCAAGACCCACCAGCGGCCGTTGCTGTAGTCCAGGTGTGAGGTGATGATGCCCTGTATCTGTGTGGAGGCTGTGCCAGGAGAGAAGGAGAGAAATTGGAGAGATGCTGCAGAGGTGAAATGGACAAGAGATGTTGCAAAGGTGGGTATGTGTGAAATGGATAAGGTATGTTTCAGCCAGAAATGGACAAAAGGTGTACGTGTGTGCGTGCGTGTGGGGGGTGGGGGGGGAGATGGACTAGGTATGTTTCAGAGATGAAATATGTAAGATATATAAGATAAAAGATCTTGCTAGGGAATGAAATGGATAAGGAATGTTTCAAAGGTGAAATGGACAAGAGATGTTTCAAGGTGTGTGGGGGTGAGCAGGTAAAATGGATATGATATGTTTCAGAGTTGAAATGAACAAAGGGTGTGTGTGGGTGAAATGGAGAAGAGATGTTGCAGAGATGAAATGGACAAGATGTTGCAAAGGAGGGGTGGGGTGTGAAATGAACAAGGCATGTTTCAGAGGTGAAATGGACAAGAGGTGTTGCTGAGGTTGTATATCAAGGTTCATTAGATGTGTCTTTGACTGGGAGGTAGAGTTCACAGAAGGGGAGTAATGGGTACTATCTGTAGAAGTAGGTGGCAGCCTTACTTAGTCAGAGGTCCTTATTTCTCTTTTTGGAGTACAGTTTTATTGATTTTTTTTTACATCACCTACAGTTCCGATTATATGTATGCCCCCCTCTTTTTGAGACATCTCTCATATTCCTGACCTTTTAAAAAGAGGAAGAAAACACAAGTCCACAAAACCAAGTGACATCCAGAAAGTCTGGTGTTATCTGCAGTATTCCACAACCCTGTTCTTCCATTTGGCAGAGCTCCTCTTTGGAGTCAAGCTTGACCTCCGTAATTTTGAGAGAACTTTCCATTTGGATTGTTCAGGGGCTGCCTTTCTCTCCATTGATGTTTTCCTAGTCGTTGTGGCTTTCTTTCTTGGCTCTGCTGACTTCCTGCTACATCATTTCACATAAGTCTTTCAGTGCTTTTTTGTATATTTCATGGTCATTGTTTCTCCAAGTGCAGTAATATTCTATTTCATTAGTGTACCAAAAGTTATTTATCCTTTATCTGATTGATGTCCCTCCCCTCCCCCCGCCACTGCTTCCAGTTCTTTACTACCTTATGTGCAAAAAAAAAAAGCATAAATGTGCGTGTGCATAGGGGCCTTTCTTTTTGTCATTGACCTCATAGGGTCATTTATAGGCCTTCATAGAGCCTAGTCATTTATTTCTGGATCAAAGCATAGGAACATTTTAGTCACTTTATTTGCATAATTCTACATTTAATTTTTTTAACTTTAATTTTTTTCCTCAAACCAAAATTTTAAATGTTTTTTTTATTTTTAATTTTGAGTTCTCTTTGCAAGAAGGCAAGCAGTTGGTTATGTGTTAGACATGTGCAGTTGTGCAAAACGTATTTCCTTATTAGCCATGTTATTTTCATAATTCTAGATTGTCTTTCTGGAAATCTTTCTGGAAGTCCGCCTGCCTGAGGATTTTATGTTTTTGTTTAGAGGCAATAGGGAGCCAGTGAAGATATCTGAGTAGTGTTGTGGTGAGACCTGTGTTTTAGGACTATTAAGAGGGTGATTGTGTGGAGTATGGGATGAGAGAAGAGAGACTGGACCAAGGGAGACCAGAGAGGAGTCTACTGCAGCCCTAGGCACAGACGTGGCATCTCAGCAGTTCATATCTCTGTATCCTTGGCTTTTCCCTCCAAGTCTAGATGGTCTCTTGTTCTTGGGCAAGTGCTGGGCAGAGCCTTCCACTCTGGGACCTGGGAACTCCAAGCCATCCTAGGTCTCCCTCATGACTATCCTTTGTCCACCTGCAGCCCTGCCAGATTCTCTAGACACTGACTTTCCCCCACATTGGAGCATGGAGGAGGAAGAGGATGAGGAAATGACATCTGAGCTGTTGACAGTCAGGCCCAAGGTGAGGTCTAGCTCCCTCTCACTTTCTCCCTGGCCTACCTTTTCAGAGCACATTTCCTTGGACCGTGGTCTTGTCTTCTTACTGTGTAATTAAGGAATAAGAATGGTTCTGATTTGTTCTCACAATAAGATACTCTCAAAGAAAAATGAAAGTGATTTTAATAAAGAATTTTAAAGCAGATAGAACTTAAATTTACAACAACAACAAGAGATAATGCTTACAATGACTAGACTTAAACTAATACATAGAATAACAAACTAAAAAGACATCACCACCTTGGGGAAGCTCCAACACCTGAAGTGCAAGCTGGGGATTCCCTGGGGACAATTTTTCAGGGCCCAGATTGGGAAGGCCCTCAGGCAGAGCATCCTCTCCTTGGGTGAGAATCCAAAGACTCCCTTCCCAAGTCAGAGTTATATGAAGCTTGAAACAAAGAAGGCTTCAAAGTGACTCTAGGGGTTGCTTTCTCATAGTTCAGGATCTGGCCAGGTTCCCAAATGAGGGAAGCATCTTGAGAGGCTACAAAATTTGACGTTATAGAGAACTGGCCTAGTTCCTGAAACACGTCTTCTTGGGGACCAGTTACGTTCCCAGATTAGACACCTTGATTCTTAATCTGTTATACATTTCCATTAAACTCATACATGGGATATGGAAGATCTTTACTGTTAGAATTTATTCTTCACTTACCCAGGCCCCCAGCCAGCACCCCAGGCTTTGTTACTCTATCCTAAAAGGATCTGGGTGTTCTGAAGGATACCATTGACTTCGTGGAATGTTTCAGTCAGAATCTTTCCCTAATATAAACCAACAGATTCAAAGCTAAGCTATGAACTGAGTTACTGAGTTTTTAGAGATGGTAGCGCCACCTGTCTGGTGGAAAGCATGCCCTTTATTGTCCAGGGAGAATCACTGAGGCCCCAGAAGCAGGGCCCCATGGAGATTCCCATCCAATAGAATTACTGATCATCCAACAGCATTCATGACCTTTACTTGAGGGAACGAAGTGCTTGCTCCCCAACTGGGTTATCCTTCAAGTGAGCCATCTTAGCATAAGGCCCCAGAATGTCTGGAACCCAGAGCAGGGATCACTAGGGAGTGACAGAGACTGTCATGCAGCCAGATTCAATGCCGCCTTCTAGGTGGGGTCCCAAACACCCACTTCCCAAGCCCAGAGCCCTATTTAGTCATGGCAGGAGCCTGGAGGGTGGGCACCTAGATCCATGATCTGGAACTGGTCGACTCTTATTTTCCATATCCCTGTGGTTCAGTCTCCATCTGCTGAGATGAAGACCCATCCTTTCTGTGTCATCACCCCAATTCCCTCTGTTGTCACTTCTGTCCTGACCCTCCACAGTCCATACCTTCTGATGTCCCTGTCCCCAGCTCCCTTGGGAGTCCATGCTTTTTGGCAGGCTTTCTCCTCCCCACATGCCATCTTCAGTTGCTCCTAGAAACAAGACCCTCTCCAGAGCTCCTGGAGACAGGACCAACAGAGAGAGCTCTCACTGACCCCCCCTCCCATTCCTGGCACTGACCATCTGCTGCCATTAATCTGTAGCCTTCCTCCTTTCAGGTTTCAGTCTATTTGTCTATATCAGTGCATGTTGTTGTGCTGTAGAGGCAGCTATGGTGTGCCACAGGGCACAGAGTCAGGAAGCCCTGAGTTCGCATCTGGCCTCAGACACTTGCCAGCTGTGTGAACTTGGGCAATTCACAGAACTCATTTGCCTCAGTTTCCCCACCTCAGTTATCCCTAGTACAATGGAGATAATCATGGTAGCTCCCAGGACCCCAGATACCAAAAAGAGAGAATTTCTCTGCTGCCCTCTCCTGCCCCTAGTAGCTTATAAAGCACTTAGAATAATGCCTGGCACAGAATTGGTGCTTAAATAATCCTTCTTACCTTCCTCCTTTCCACTCTTTCCCAGCACTTCCTGCCATGAACTGCCTCTCCACCTCCCCTGTGCCCAATGTCACCCTTCTTATTCCCAAGCCAGGCCTTGTGGCTGCTCAGCTCTTGAAGCTCACAGCATTTTGGTTGGTTGTTGGTTATTGTCCTTAGTTCTTGAAGAGGACCCAAATGACATCACTGTGCTAGAGTCATGTTTCATGATCAGACCAGTGCAAGCTCAGAATGCTCTACCATAGATCACACACAAATAATTCGTGTGGATGTTTGGGGTGGATTTGGGGAGGGACTGTGCATCTCACATTTCTTTTGAGCTATTGCAGTTCTGGTTTGCTCACAGAGTGCAGCACCTTCTCTGATGAGAGCACACCATGCTGAGTGGTCCTGTGCCAGTGTCTCCCATGTCACAAATCAATCCCAAAATTCTTCACAGAGACCTCAAGAGTGTCCTTGTTTCATTTATGACCACCATGTGAGCGCTTGCCCTGTGTGAATTCTCCATAAAAGTCTTTTTGGTAACCAAATTTTGACATAATTTTCCATAAACCCTCATGACTGACAGTATCAAAGGCCCTGGTCAGATCTATGTTGTGTACAGACCTCTGTTCTGCTTCTGGCCTTTTTCTTGGAGTTGTTGGGCAGCAAACACCATATTGGTCATTCCTCAGCTCTTTCTGAAGCCATGCTCGCTCTCAGGTACATGACCATCTTCCAGGTGAAGCATCAGCCTGTTAAGGAGGACTTTAGAAAGTATCTGTCCAGCAATGACTAAGAGAGTCATTCTCCCCATTCCCCACTATGATTGTCACAGGACAGTCTATTCCCTTTACCTTTACAGAGATGGACAATGGAGGCATCCTTGAACTGGGGACCACCTCCTCTTCCCATATAATGTGGACTATTTCTGTCAGATTTTGTATGAGCAATGGTCCCTCTACCTTGTAAATCTCAGCTGGAATAGAAACAGCACCAGGTGCTTTGCCACATGAAAGGAGCCTAATGGCCCTCAAAACCTCTTCTTCAGTTGGAAGTTCAGCTAAAGAGGGATTGACTTCAACCTGTGGTAAATGGTCAATGGCCTCGGCATTGATTGATGATGGTCTGTTGAGCACACCATGGAAGTGTTCAGCCCATCTCTCTAGGGTCATGTCCTTATCACTAATCAATGTGGCTCCATCAGCACTTAGTAGTTGTGATGTACCACAGGCTTTTGGTCCATAAATAACTTTCAGGGAATCATAAAAACACTTGATTATTAGTATCAGCACAAAACTGAATTTCATCTGCCTTCCTCCTGAGCCAGGAATCCTGCATTTCTCTAAGCTTCACTTGTACTTTACTTTTGATGGAATTAAATGCTGCCTTCTTAGAGATGGATGAACTATCCTGCTGGTAAATCCTGTGGAGTTCTTGTTTTTCATTTAGCAGCTTCTGAATTTCCCCATCATTTTCATCAAACCAGTCTTGGGATTTACGAGTATTCTGACCCAGATGAGCAAATGCAGTGCTGTACACCAAATCTCTGAAAACTGTCCACTCCTTTTTCGCCCCACTGTTGCCAGCTATGTGTTGGCTCAACTTCCCCTCCAAGTTAGCAACAAACTGTTCATGCTTGGAGAAGCACTCTAATCACTTGACATTAAATCTTCCAGTTATTTTGCCTTGGGGCCACCACTTTTGTTGAATGTGAAGATTTAGCTTGGAAAGGATAAGTCTGTGATCAGTTTGGCACTTTGTACCACACATTGCCTTCGTCACTCTCTTATCTTGTCTGTCACTTCTTAGAATCACAGTCTGTTAAATTTCAGTGTTTGCTGCAAGGGCACTTCCATGAAGTTTTACTGCATTTAGGTAAATAGTGCTGGTGATGAGAAGGTCATGAGATGCACAAGTCTTCAGTATTAAGTGACCATTGCTGTTGCTGTTTCCACCTCCATTCCTCCCTAGGACTCCCTGCCAAGTCTGGTAGTCTGAGCCTACTTTAGCATTAAAGTCACCCAGAATTATAAGGTTGTCCTCTTTTGGCACCTTGATGATGAGGGTCTCCAGTTCTTCATAAAATTTTTCTTTAACCTCTCAGTGTTTATCATGGTGGGAGCATAGGCACTGATGATGGTGGCATGACGTTTTCCTGCAAGTGGCAACCGCATTGTCATGACCCTGTCATTCACTCCTTTTGCCAGGCATACAAGCTTGTTGACTTGAATTGTTGATTGCAAAACCCACATCAGCTTCACGGTGCTCCCCTTCACTGTGCACACTCCAGAAAAAAGTGTATCCAGCTCCGACCTTAGTAAACTGGCCTTCATTTGCCAGCCTTGTTTCACTCAAGGCAGCTTTTTCAATGTGATACCTACTGAGTCCTCCCATAACAAACTGTTTGTCTTTCAGGTCTACTGGATTTTGTATAGTCTATAAGGGTGTGCACATTCCATGTACTGATGGTGAGTGGAATCATCTTTGCAGAAATTTTTGTATTTGTGTGTGTGTGTGTGTGTGTGTTTTGACCACAGGGTGGGGTCCCTGCTTACTGCAGTAATCAAACCAGAGTTGGGTAAGCAGAAAATGTTTAGGCCCCCTTCCTCACAGCAGGAGGTGAGCAGTACAGTCCTTAAAAGGCTGCTCAGACACCCCGGGGGCTGCCGAGTCCCACTGCAGCTTCCAGTGAGAAACGACCCTATGGCCTGGGCTGCCCGGGTGCAGGGTTGTGACTACAGCTCCCAGTGTATCTGCCCTGGCTGCTTCATCACTAACCTGTCGCTAGAGGACTTAGAGATGAGTAAGAATGGTGAAATGGCATGGATGATGTCTTTTGATTCATATGTAAACTGGATTTAAGTGAGGCAGAGTTGCACGAAGTTGTCCCCCTCACTCTCTCTTCCAGAGTCCAGAGAGAAACTCCATGACCATCTAGTCCTTCTAACCCCTGACAAAGAGTTTCTACTAAAGCAGCATGGATGATAATTCCTATGATCAGAATGAGAACGTGGGGGGAGGGGGTGAACCCCACTGTGTATATGCCCCCCATGAGCCAGGCACTGTGCTCAGCACTTTACAAACATGATGCCATTTGACCCTCACAGCAACCCGAGAAGTGCCATTTTCATTCCCTTTTTATAGTTGAAGAAACTGAGGCCAGCAGAGGCTAAATGACTTGCTATGGGTCACACAGCTAATAAATGTCTGAGGTTGCATTTGAACTTGGCTCTTTGTGACTCCAAGTCTAAGTGCTGACAAGTGAGACTTGAGTGCCTGCTTGAAGAGACTACCTCTGTCTCTTGTAGCCCTTTCCACTTTTGTATAATTGTAATTATTCAGAGATCTGCCCGACTTTGAGATGAAACTGGCCTCATTGTATTTGCCCTCTACCTCTTCATTCTTTGTGTGCAATGACAGGAGAACAAAGTTCGCCCCTCTTCCTCATGATGGCTCTGAGGACCCCTGTCACACCTTCCCCATCCCCTTGTGTTCTATTCCCAATGCTTCACATCCCCATCTCTTTAGTTTGTTCTCCTGTGGAGTGGGCGCAAGGTCCTTCTTTATCCTCCTTCCTTACCTGAGGGAGCTGTCCAGCAACCCTTCCAAATTTGTGATGCTCAGAACCAAACTCAGGACTTTAGATGGGACCTGACCAGGGCAGACAACTGAGGAGCTATACCTTTCCTGGATCTAGAAATTCCCCCTTTCTCAGTTCTATGCGTGTCTTTTTTTTTTAAATCACCTTCATGTCCCTCCTATTCTCATGCAGATTTGCCATCTCTTATAACAGAAAATGAGAAAAAAAATCAGCAGAATTGACCCATTCTCTATGAAATTCTCCTACCTGCCACTCGAGCCTCTGCCAGAAATGGAGAGAGGCACATCTGTATGGCTCTTTACTGGGGCTGCCCTTGGTCCCATTTTGTAGCATTCTAGTGTGTCTTTGTCATCATTCTTAATACTTTGTCATTTAAGAAAAATTTATTGTAGGGACAAAGTGTTAAAAAAAAACAATACTAAAGAAAGAAATAAGGGAAAATATAAGCCTGACAGTCATCATTTTATATGCAAAAAATGGCATTTAAAAAGTTTGAGGGACATCATTTCTGGGTAATTTAATCATTTTGTTAATGATGTCCACATTCTAATAAAAGGAGGTCAGTGGCCCTCTTGAGTGCCAAAGACAATCACAGTGTTAGGGTCACAGTTCAAGGCCCTTTAGAAAAGGTGTGTTCCCCAGGTGACAATGAACTGATTGGTAAGTGTACAAAGAGAAGTGAACCTGCTTCAATGAGGGGCTGAGAGACTATCCCTGTAATCAGGCCACTTCCAGCCTTGGGCAGTCTAGACCAAGAATCTATATCCCTCATTGAAGCCTGAGCTAGTTTGATGGAGTAGCAATCTCCAGAATGAGGAAAAGGTTAATCTTATCTTCCATCAACTTTGTCCTTGAGAGATTGGATAAGAAAATAAAATCGGGAAAAAATAATTTTAATAATTGGCCATGAATATGGGAGAGAAATGATCATTTGTCTGAAAAATAAATTAATTCATTCACCTAAAAGAGTCATGATGGGGCAGAGGCAATTTGCCCCATTCTGTTTCTCCCTTTCTCCTTTTCCCAATATATTCTTCTCTCACCCCTTAATTGTGTTTTTTAGATATCATTCCTTCATATTCAAGTCACCCTGTGCCCTCTGTATATATACATACATATATATGTATGTATGTATGTATGTATATATACATATATGTGTGTATGTATAATATATATATGTATGTATGTATAGTTCCTCCCATTACCGTAATACTGAGTCTGTCTATATACATAATTCTGCTAAACGTAGAACTAAAATAATTTAGAAAGTTGTCCAGCACAGCGGGGAGCTGAAAAGGAGAAGTTACACATTTTATAGGATTCAGACAAAAGAACAAGTAAACTGCAACTGACCAGCACAGAGGGAGTTTCCAGATAAGACACGTAAGGTGAACAATGGAAGGAAGCTCCTTCCATTAGTTGGTTTGGGTCTGACTGGGTTTCTGGTCAGCAGAACCTTGGTCCTGAATTAAGCCTTAAATCTGATCTCTGAGCAGTGGGTCTGTTTCCTGGCTGCACAGAGCTAGGTTCCAACTGCATTGTCATTTTTCCTCAGTTTCCCCATGGGCATTAAAGCCCAACATTGCTAAGGCAGCAAAAGCACCATTGTAGATGCAGAGAGCTAGGCTAAGGCTTAACAACAACCCCTGTCTAGGGAGTCACTGCTCATCTCCTGTGGAGCTGGATAGAATTTGCCTAGGGGGTGTTTGGGAGTAGAGTAATGGGTAACTCCTAGTCAGAGGGATCATTCTGAGATTCAGACCAGGAAACAAGTGTGCTACCCAGGGCAAGGAGGTTTCCCAGACGTTGAAAGGCCACACAGCCACAAATGTCACAGAAGTTAAAAAAAAAGAGAGAAATTCACAATCTCCTCCTTCCTTCAATGTCATAAAAGTGGAACAAACTTGAAATCATAACCTCAGATGTCCCTTAAGGAAATGAACCTTGTTTAACAAACTCTGCAGGTAAACTATGTCATGTTACAAATTAAACTACATTTAATCAATTTATTTCATCTGGAGTTTTAGCTATAGTGTGAAGCTGTCTGTTACTTGGAAACATTTTCCTTGGAAGTTCTGGAATGGGTCTCATTTCCAAAGCAGGATGTTCCTCTTAAATTTGGTTTTCTAGTAACTAGTTCATGTGCAAACCAGCTCAGTTATAGAGTTAATCTTATACTTGCCTTCTTGTCATTGTTTTTGGTAGAAACATTTGAAAGCCAATTATACATGAACACACATAAATATGTGCATATGTGTGTGTATATATAAAAATATAAAATCTTAGTTCTTAGAGAAAACAGTTTTGTCACTTTTCTCTGAGTGAAGTTTACTACCCAATAAAATTGAAAACTCTTACATCTTCATCACATCACATTTTAGTCCTAACTGGTCTATCCTCATATTGAGGGTATATATTGGGGCAGGTGGGTAGTGTAGTAGATAGAATGTCAGAGGTGTAGTCATGAAGGCCTGAGTTAAAATGTGGTCTTAGACACCAACTGTGTGACCCTGGGCAAGTCATTTAACTCTATTTGCCTCAGTTTCCTCATATGTAAAATGAGCTGGAGAAGAAAATGGCAAACCACTCCAGTGTCCTTGCCAAGAAAACCTCAAATAGGGTCATGAAGCATTGGACATTACTGAAAAACAATTGGCCAATAACATTATCCTCAAATTATCCAGAAAGAATGAGATTAGGGACCAAATCTTATACATGAATTATATAACTATTAGTGACAACAAATTCAGAATGCTAAAAGTTAAAATAGGTCTTTCATACTTGCTTCCCATTATAGTAACTCAGATGTTGAGTATTGCAAAAACAGGATTTATTATATATGTATGTATGTGTGGAGGTACACACACACACACACACACACACACACATACACACAGTTTGACAATTCACCTGCCTTTGTTAAATACATTTGCTAGGAAGAGAAATGGTTATGATGATATTAAGGTTCTCCTTTAAAGGGTACAGATTGACCTGACATACAGAATAGAGCTTCTTTAACTTTGATTCCAGGAGTCATAGTTAACCTTTATTTTGGAAGAGCCAATTATATAACCAAGTCCCACATTTTTCACAGGGTACCTAAATGCAATAAAACTTCATGGATGCACCCTCACAGCAAACACTAGCATTTAATAGACTGTGTCATTTTATGGAGAAGAGACAGACAGAATGTGAAAGTGACAAAGGTGATGTGTGGCACAGAGCACTGGACTGATCATAAGCAGCCTCTCAAACCTAAATATTCATATTCAACAAAAGTGGGAGCCCAAAGGCAAGATGAGTACCAGAAGACTTAATGTCAAAAGATTAGAGTGTTTCTCTAAGCATGAACAGGTTGTTGCCAACTTGGAGGGAAAGTTGAGCCAACACAGAGTTGGCAGCAATGGAGCAGAAAAGGAGTGGGCAGCTCCCAGAAATTTGGTGTACAGCACTGCATTGCTCATATGGTTCAGAACACTCACAGACACCAAGACTGGTTTGATGAAAATGATGGGGAAATTCAGAAGCTGCTAAATGAAAAATGAGAATTCCACAGGGTTTACCAGCTGGTCAGTTCATCCATCTCTAAGAAGGCAGCATTTCACTCCATCAAGAGCAAAGTGCCTATTGAGCATATTTTCACTATAGTCATGCTATGTAGTCGCACTAAAATAAATGGAAGAAATCATATAACAAATCAAAACATAATACACTAAAACCCACACAAACATGATCTGCTACATTCTGCGAATGACTTTCATATTTCTTTCTCAGAGTGTGGGAGGCATTTTGCCTTAGAAAATCATCATTGGGATTTTTTTTCAGTAAGTTCTTGTGTTATTACAAAGTTCCAAGTCTACCAGAAACAACTCTCACACACTGTGGTCGTTGCTGTGCACAAAGTTTTCCTGATTCTGCTCCTTTCGCTCAGTATCAGATCAGATGTGCTCAGTAGGAAAGTATATGTAGAATCTATACAGAATTGTATGCTGTCATGGGGAGGGAGGAGGGTAGTAGGGGGAAGGTGTGAGGGGAATAAAAATCTTAATTTTAAGGAAGTGATTTTATAACATTTAAAAATAAATAAATAAATAAATTTTTTTAAAAAAGTCTATCTTACACTACAGGAAAATAGAAGGGAAGGGTCTGGGAGGGGGTTGATAGAAGGGAGGGTAGATTGGAGGAATTGGCGATCAGAATACAAGCTGTCCTGGGGTTGGGGTTAGGGGGAGATGGGGAGAAAATTTGAAATTCAAAATTTTGTGGAATGTTGAAAACAAATAAATTTATATGAAAAAAAGAGAATTAAAGTATGAATAGAAAGATAAACAAGTGAATTAACCCAGGATGTTTGCCTTCAGTGATCATTAGCTGGTATATGATCTATTCCTGAGGCATTTTTTTTTACACCACACTTTCCAGCCAAGCATTTAGGGGCCCCAAATTTTGTTTATAAGCAAAAGGTTTGGTGACTTGTGGGAAGGAAACGTCCAGATCAGGAGCCCTGGCTCTACTACTTACCAGCTTCCAGATGTTAAGTAAATTATTTAACGTCTTTGAACCTGTGTTCACATCTGCAAAAAGGGATTACTAGTATTTATCCCACCTATGGGGATTGTAAACTCTAACCATGAGTAAATTTACACAGTGTCTGACTAATGAAAAAATAAAAAAGAGAACTGAGGCAAAAAAAAAAAAAGAGTTCAAGCAAAGCTTAGAGAGATGCAGGATTCTTGGCTCAGTAAGAAGGCAGATGAAATTCAGTGTTACACTGATAGTAGCAATCGAAAGTGCTTTTATGATGATGCCCTAAAGGCTATTTATGGGTCAAAGATATATGCTACATCTCAACTACTCTACTGATGGAGCCACATTGATTAGTGATAAAATACATGATCCTGGAGGGATGGGCTGAACACTTCCATAGTGTTCTAAACAGCCCATCATCAATCAGTGCTGAAGTAATAGTCAACTATATACCTAAGTTTGAAACCAATCCTTCTCTAGTCTAGTTTCCAACTGAAGATGAGGTTTTGGATGCCATTAGGCTCCTCTCATGTGGCAAAGTGTCTATTCCAGCTGAGATTTACATAGCAGGAAGTTCATTGCTCATACAAAAGCTGATTGAAATTTTCCAGGTTATGTGGCATGATGATGCCTCCATTGTCCATTTCCAGGTAAAAGAAATAGATTGCCCTGTGACCATCACAGCAAGTCTGTCTCTCTCTCTCTCTCTCTCTCTCTCTCTCTCTCTCTCTCTCTCTCTCTCTCTCTCTCTCTCCCCACAATCTGACTTCAGACACGTAATGGCTGTGTGACCCTATTTTCCCTAGTTTCTTCATCTATAAATGTGCTGGGAAAGGAGATGGCTAACTACTCCAGTATCTTTCCCAAGAAAATCCTACATAGGGCTGTGAAGAGTCAGATGTGACTGAAATGACTGAACAACAACAGAAGTCCCCATGTATATTATTTTCCTGGCTCCTCCATGTGGGCCACTTTAAGCACAAGCTGTACTTTTGTTAGACTACTGATTGTGTATTACAGTTGTTTCTGTGTTTGGCATGCCTCTATACCCTTAAGTATATGCTACTTGGAAGCAAGGGCTGTGTTTTCTTTAATTCTGTATTTCATTCCACTCTTAAAATAGTGTATGCACACATAGGTTTTTGGTAAATATTTGTGCAAATAAATGGAGATAATTTTATTCAGTTCCCACAGAGTACAAAGGGAACAGTATCCCATGAGTCTCAGCAGCGTCCTCTTTTTGAATGGAGAAGAGGCATATTATAGTATACCACTTGGGGCATACTGGTTTTTAAAAAAATTAAAAAAAAAAATCTTCCCAGAACAGGGTGATTAGTAAGGAAGAATGGTTACTTCAGTGTGACTAATAAGGAATTAATGCATTTAGTATGATTGTGATGTTAGCCTTGTGTACCTAACTAGAAGAGAGAACCATTGATGTTGATTGATTGATGTGGTTCTTTGAGAGTAAAGGGCATGACTTGCCAGGACACCACTTGGGAGATGATTTTCTAGATTAAATTCAACAATAAAGAACAATTTCCATTCTTTTGAGTCTAGTACAAAATGAGACATACAGTATTTGTAGGGACTCAATAAATACCTGCCACAAAATGCTCAAAACTCACTTCTATAAGAAATGTAATCATTTAATATCATTTTTGGACCTCAATAAGGTCAGAATCTGAATTAATCAACCAGAAGAAGAGTCTGAACCTAGCAGCTTCTTTGTTCTCTAAAGTCAACTCAGAGAATACCTCTTGCTATATCAACAAGACCAGATGGGACTGACTTAAGAGCATTTTTCCTCCATTTATGGCCATTAAGGATGACACCCTTAACCAGAGACACTATCTTGAATAATGAAGCTTATCTTAATAATTTTTTATGGATATAAACTATGCTATGGCATGTTAATGGTAAAGAAAACACAGATATCCTGGATTGTATTTTCAGTTGACACTTTGTCAACTCCCTTATCTCATTGTATTTACCACCTTTTCAATTAAGATGGTTAAACATATGTGGAGATCATAAATTTGAGTGACATAAAGACCCTGAGTTGAGATTGTTCTAAAACATATTTAAGCCTGGACATTCAGATAGTCAGAACTTATACAGCATGTATCAACTAGCTTTAAGGGAATAAACAATATGAATTTATATATCACCTAGCCTGTTTGCCTTCTTTAACCAGACTTTCAGGTCAATAGAAGCTCTCCCCAAATTTCCTATTGCCAACTCCTTATCTCCCCCTAAGAATTATGAGAAGGTCCTTGGGTAAGAAGAGATGTGTTTCATATTTCAGGAATTGGTGACATTCCAAGATGTAGCTGTGGACTTCACTCAGGGGGAGTGGAAAAGGCTGGCACCTGCTCAGAAGGTCCTGTACAGGGAGGTGATGCTGGAGAACTTTGAGAACCTTGTCTCCCTGGGTAAGGACACCCCTCTCTCCCTTGAGACAGGCTGTGATCACTGAGGTGTCTGTTCTTCTTACTAGGGAAAAACTGAGAGAATTTGACAGAAGAAGTATGCTGAGTGTGAGATTTTTGTGTAGTAACAGCTGGGGGAAAATTTTGGAAGCACTATTCTCTGTTTTCCTGGTGAAAGATCTTGGCCTTTCACAAACAGACATCCTGGGGCTTCATTGTCCTGGTCTTGAAGGTCAGGTTTCTCAACTCTTTGTTTCCCCAGGTCAAAGGTGTTTGTGTTCTGAAGATGTGAGGAGGTCCTCTCCTCTTGCCAGTGAAGGGGCCAGTGTTTGAGTCTCAATTAGATCTTGGCTACATTCCTATAGAAGGGATCAGCCCTGTCCTCTTGGCCCTCTCAGCATGACCTGTTGTCCCTTGAGAGAGACTAGGACCAAGATGGGATTCTGAATTGGTTTTCTATCCCCAGAATATCTTCATTTCTCTCGCCATGATCAGGGCTTCCAGTTTTAAAACCAGATGTGATCTCTCGGTTGGAGAGAGGAGAAGCACCATGGATGCCCAGGGGAGAGATTCCAAGAGAGCCTGACCCAGGTGAGTGTGTGACAGGGGAGTAGGTAGATGGAAGTCATGGTGAGTAGTAGCTCAAGTGGCAACCCCTTTGAGATGTTAGCCAGGGAGTTCTCTGCAAAGAGCCTTAGCCTATGGGCAAGGGATGAAACAAATGTGTATTTCTTGTTTCATACTTTATAACATTTGACCACTTATCTATTTAAGCTTCAGTATCTTGCGATGTGATAAGCCAAAGGAACAGGGCTCTTTAGTGTGCATAAGAAAAGACTTATGGGAGGGAATGACAGCTGTCTTTTCACCCAACTAAATTAAGTCTCCTCATTACAACAATTGTAGTGAAGGTTCTCTGAGCTTGAGAAATTTAAAAATGCAACTTGATCTCATCCCATTTCTTTCATTTGGTTGCAAATGCCTCCTTGAATGCCACTGTTGTTCATCCTTGTTCTCAAAGAAGACCAGTGACATCACAAGTGTAATATCTTGACTTGCAAGTGAATTGGATTTAAGTGAGGCAGAGTTGTGCAGTCATCAGCCTCACTTTCTCCTCTAGTCATCGTGAGTCCAGTGGCAAGAGGAGTCCGGATGACTGGTTATGGGGCAGGATGTAGTGGGTGACCTTGGCCTTTTTGGATTAAGGTCTTTCCCAGGTCTCAGTTTGTCTGAAGTAATACTTATGCAATGACTAAGGGCCAGGTAAGAATTGACCAAAAAAATGGTCTATTTTATTATCACACAAGTATCAATCTGAAAGGGAAAGACCCTCAGAGTTTCTGGCCTGAATGGAAAACAGTTGCTATTTATACTCATTCTAAACCCTTGGTAACAGAAGCTTGGGCTGGGGCCTATTATTGACCATTCAATGAAAGCCAAAGTGATTTGGGTTTCAAAGTGTAATCTAGTAACTCTATTTGAATCACAACAGGCTCTTTTAAAAGCCTGGGTTTTTTTCAGTGCTCAGTTTCAAGAAATCATAAATGAAAACAGTGTAAGACAAAGAATAAATTGTTCCTGCTTTTTGAAAAACAGAGGAATTTAAAAAATAATCTAGCCCCTAAACCTCAAGATACCTTACTGAATATAAGTGACCAAAAGGTATATTCCTTTGGACATAGCACCCCCATGTAAGGGTATGACTCCCCATGTGGAGAAGGGACCACATGCAGCCAGGGAAAAAGAAGACGAGGAAGAGAATTCTTCTATTACTACTACTACTACTACTACTGCTACTACTACTACTACTATTCCTGCTACTGGCATTTTGGGTCCCCAGTACTATTCACAGAATGTTGTTCATCATTTTCAAAGAAGACCAACATGTTTTGAGGGTGATGTCTTGATTTGTGAGGGACAAGAGATCAGGACAATGGGTGATGGCTCTCTGTGAATGAGTGACTATGTTGTAATCTACAGTGAAGAGAGAAGAAGGAAGCCTACAAGGAAAGCTCACATATCCAAAAGATATTTATTGACGGATATTCTTTACATCTGGCTAGAGTCAGGAATGGAATGTGACGAGGCCCCAGGTGTATGTCCAGGTTGGGTGGGTTCACCCAGATCTGTCATGCTCCTTGTTGCTCTTTTAGCCATCTTTATGAAATGTCACCTCATGTATACCCTGCCTTTTTCATGTCCAGCTCTGAGAATAGCAGTTAAATTAAGCCTACAATTCTTGGAAAGGACATGTGTCAGTCAATTTCTCTTATGGCTCACCTGCCATCCGTATGATCTATCAGGGATGGCCTCCCCATTGCTCCCCCTCCCCTATACATACAAGCTGCTTGAAGGCAGATACTATCTTGTTTCTTTTTTTTTTGTAATTTGAGTCCTAGCACTGTACTTGAAATATATAGACATGCTTTCTCCAATTCATTTTTTAGTCATCTTGGCTTTCAACTTCCTTTATCAGTGTTTTGTGCTTTGCATTTCAATCCTCATTCTTCTTAATAAAATAAATTGAATCTCAAACCTAATATAAAAATTTTCCTTTTCCTTGCACAAAGAGCAGTGAATATTACCATATGTTTTCCTTTAGGCTCCCTTTGTCAGGAAAGGCAGTATATCCCTGAGGACCAGTCTGTGAATCAAGGCATTTGTGTGAAAGCAGTCACTAAGAGAAGACTGCAAAAGGTTGGTCTCCGAGATTGCCAAATGGGAGAAGCTGGGATGTGTAAGGTCATGTTAGAGAAGGGAGGGGAGGATAGAGTGGATCAGATGGCCCAGATGAGTTTTAATAAGATAGGTTTAATGAATTTGATAGGCATTTCAGTTTGGGATCATCAGTCCTTGATCCTTACACCCAAAGGGTTTCACAGGAGTTACTACAGGAAAAAGTAATCATAAATAGGACAGGTTCAGAATGTGCTGCAAAGTCTTCACATTAAACTACATGTAATAGAGTATCCTTGGAGATGATGTTTTATAGAGAAAAGATATGTAGGAATCTCTTATATCACTGTTTGGACTATCTTCTATTTCATTCTTAAATACTGGAGAAAAGCAGGATGAACATAATTAATTAACTAATTCCACATAATTAATGTGGGAAAGCCTTACGGAAAAATTCTTATAATTTGAATACATATTGGAGAGAAACCCTAAATGTTAAATAAATGTATAAAAGTCTTTATTCAGTAGAGAAGCCTTCATGTATATTAGAGAGTTCAAACTTGAGAGAAATCATATGAATATAGCAAATTCAGGCATGCCTTCAGTAATAATTCTTGTCTTCTTTTACAGTTGACGATTCACATTGGCAAGAAAGGCTATAAATTCAACAAAGGTGGGGAAGCCTTCAGCCACAATGCACCCCTTATGCAGAGAATTAATATTGGTGATAACTCAAAAGAATGTGGAAAAGCAGGTCAGCAGTTGGGAAGCCCTGATGATCAGAAAATTCAGGCTAAAAATAAAGTACATTTTTCTAATGAGTTCAGGAAAACTTTTACTATACATCAGAGAGTTCAAGTTGATGAGGAACCCTTTGATTGTAATGAATGTGGCAAAGACTTTGAAGGAAGTTATAAACTAAATGACCATCAGAGAATTCATACTGGAGAGAAACCCTTTGAGTGCAATGAATGTGGGAAAAACTTCAGCATGAGATCCTCACTTATTTTACATTGGAGAATTCACACTGGAAAGAAACTCTTTGAATGTAATGTATGTAGGAAAGGCTTTCATTACAAATCTCACCTTATCCTACATCAGAGAATTCATACACGAGAGAAACCCTTTGAATGTAATGAATGTGGAAAAACCTTCAGATGGAAGAATCAGCTTGAAAAGCATAAGAGAATTCATGTTGGAGAAAATCATTTGGAATCTGATAACTGTGGAAAAGAATTTAGCCAAAGGCAAAGTGTTGGTGAAAATCGAATAATTCATACTAGAGAGAAGCCTTTTAAGTGTAGTGAATGTGGCAAAGCCTTTCAGTGGAAGTGTAAACTTAATGAGCATCAGAGAATTCATAGTGGAGAGAAACCCTTTGGATGTAATGAATGTGGAAAAAACTTCCGCCTGAGATCATCACTTATTTTACATCAGAGCATTCATACTGGAGAGAAACCCTTTGGGTGCACTGAATGTGGGAAAGCTTTCCACAACAAATCTCAGCTTACAGTACATCAGAGACTTCATACTGGAGAGAAGACTTTTGAATGTAATGAATGTGGGAAAATCTTCTACAATAAATATCACTATACTCAACACCAGAGAATTCATACAGGTGAGAAACCCTTTGAGTGTACTGACTGTAGGAAAAAATTCAGCCTGAGGTCATCACTTATCAAGCATCAGAGAATTCATACTGGAGAGAAACCTTTTGAGTGTATTGAGTGTAGGAAGAATTTTAGTGAGAAATCATCACTTATTAAACATCAGAGAATTCATACTGGTGAGAAACCCTTTGAGTGTCATGAATGTGGAAAGAAGTTTAGCTGGAGGCCATCACTTATTTCACATCAGAGAATTCATACTGGAGAGAAACCCTTTGAATGTGTTGAATGCGGGAAAAACTTCAGCCAACGGACGTCACTTACTCTTCATCAAAGAACTCATAGTAGAGAGAAGCACATTAAATATAATAACTCTGGGAAAGACTTCACCCAAAAGGATCAACTTACTGAACATCAGAAAACTCATATTGGAGAAAAACCCTTTAAGTGTAATGAATGTGGAAAAAACTTCAGCCTGAGGTTGTCACTTGTAGCACATCAGGGAATTCATACTGGAAAGAAACCCTTTGAATGTAATGAGTGCAAGAAAGTCTTCATGTGGAAGAGTCAGTTGAACAAACACAAGAGAATTCACACAGGAAAGAAACCCTTCAAGTGTAATGAATGCCAAAAGTCTTTCCATGACAAATATCATCTTACTGTACATCAGAGAATTCATACTGGAGAGAAGCCCTTTAATTGTAATGAATGTGGAAGAAACTTTAGTGAGAGGTCATCACTTATAAAACATCAGAGAATTCATACTGGAGAGAAACCCTTTGAGTGTCATGAATGTGGGAAGAACTTTACTCAGAGATCATCACTAACTTCACATCAAGGGATTCATACTGGAGAGAAACCCTTTGAGTGCACTGAATGTGGGAAAGCCTTCCATTTCAAATCTCACTTTATTGTACATCAGAGAATTCACACTGGAGAGAAACCCTTTGTGTGTAATGAATGTGGGAAAAACTTCAGCCAGAAGTCAACACTAATTTCTCATCAAGGGATTCATAATGGAGACAAACTTTTTGAATGCACTGAATGTAGGAAAACCTTCTGTTTCAAATCTCACTTTACTATACATCAGAGAATTCATACTGGAAAGAAAACCTTTGAGTGTAATGAATGTGGGAAAGCCTTCTACAGCAAATCCCACCTTACTGTACATCAGAGAATTCATACTGGGGAGAAAACCTTTGAGTGTAATGAATGTGGGAAAGCTTTCTACAGCAAATCTCACCTTACTGAACACCAGAGAATTCATACTGGAGTGAAACCCTTTGAGTGTAAGGAGTGTGGGAAAAGCTTTCGTCAGAGGTCATCATTTATTTCCCACCAGAGAATTCATACTGGAGAGAAACCCTTTGAATGTAATGAATGTGGGAAAAACTTTAGCAGAAGGTCATCACTTATTTCACATCAGAGAATTCACACTGGAGAGAAACCCTTTGAATGTCATGAATGTGGCAAAAACTTTAGTCGTAAAGCAACACTTATTTCACATCAGAGAATTCACACTGGAGATAAACCATTTGAATGTCATGAATGTGGGAAGAACTTTAGCCAGAGGTCATCATTTATTTCACATCAGCGAATTCATACCAGTTAAAAAAAACCCTTTGACTGTAATGACATTGGGAAAGCCTTTACCTGAAAGAACCATTTTCTTCAATATCAGAGAATTCATAGGGTGATAAACCCTTTTACTGTGAAGACTATGGGAAAAACACCCTTCATCCAGATAACATCACTTAGCTTCCATCAGGCAATTACAGGGGAAAGAAATGCTTTGAATAGTAACTATAAGAAAGCCTTTTCCCAGAAGGACCAATTTCCTGAATATATTTTTAAAATTCATATTAGAAACCCATTGGACATATAGGATGTAAAAAAGAAATTCCTCCATAATGCATTATTTAGTGGGCATGAAACAACTGATATAGGGAAGAATTCCTACCCTGCTTTAGGTAGGAAGGCTTTCTGATTTAAAATAAAACTTAGTAAACATAAGAAAATTCCTGCTCTAGTCTGTCTTTCACTATAATTGATGTGGGAAAAATCTTTAGACATTCTTTATTCTTCATATTCTCAGAATTCTTGTATTTGAGATAAAATACACAAAAACAATTAATTCTGTGAAAACCTTCAGCTAGAGAGGACTTCATGTTGTACACCAAGGAGTTCATAGTGATGAGAAACTATAAATGTAACAAAAGTCTATCAGTGTAGTTAAAGTGAGAAAGTCTTTAACACTAATCAAACTTTTGGGTTGTATTAGATAACTAACAAAGAAGAAAATAGTCATAATGCAAATGGCCATGGGAATATTGGGGTATAATTCATCATTAGATGTCAGAGATTTCATGATGGCCTACAGCGATGAAACAATGATAGGAAAGCACTAGGATGACTTGCCATTTGTTGGAGGGTCAAGATAATTGAATTCATCATCAGTCACAATATCTGTGATGTTTAGAGAGAAATGACTGCATCTTCCATGGTTCCCCACCACTGTAATCCCCTTTGCATGCCATCAGGGGTAGCACAGTTGCACAATTCAGTGAGTCACGTTTGGCTGATGCAAGATGTTAAATAATAGTTTAACTATCTTTTAAAAATGTTTATTTAAAATATGTAAGATCTCACACAGTTGGTACTCATAAAACCAGAAGAAAGAAGTAGGTTGCAGTTGAATGAAATGATGGCTCATGGGTGCTCCATGGAGGCAAAGGGTTTGGCAGAATGGGTTTTTACCATATTCCCCGAAGCTATAAGACATTACTTGTCTTATACAAGACTGGAAGGGTTGTTATCATCATTGGAAGGAACACCCATACTGAAGAGATCAAAAATCCGTATGAGCATTTGAAAATTACCTTTTAAGTCCCATTGATGTGTTCTGATATTCAAATAGAGAAATAAAAGCATAAGAAACTTCAATTCCAAACCTATAAATTGCCTTTGAAACAGTAATGATAAACACAGAAACACCTGTATTTGAGGGAGAATCTTTTCATTAAATATTTGCTTCCTCCATTTAAATATTCATCTTTAGGATTAAGTTTTATTGATGCTTCTTCTTTTTATATTGTGTTTATTCCTTGACAGAGCTCTCTATCTCCTCCCTCCATCTTGTAAAGATCTAACATACAAAATTGCTAAGGGCCTAATAGAAAGTTATACCAGTGATACCCTTCTTCATTAAATATATTATCAAAAGATGTAATTGAGTGTTTTTTGAGAAGAGAAACATAATGTTGACACCAGAATGAAATGATGGTCAAAATCTTTACTAATCTAAGAAATTCTAAGAAACTGTCTCCTACACTCAATAAACTGGCAAAGATATTTCAAAGTGATAAAATTCAATGCTCTTATAGCTATGACAAAAAACAGGCATGCTATTCATGCTATGATGAATTGTTTAAAAGACAATTTTACAAAAAAATTATTTGTGGTAAAACAACTGAATTCCCCCCTTCCCCCTTATAACAGCATATTTATTGATATCTATTGCTTTTAAGGGGGAGCTAGGTGACACAGGCCAGGCCTGAAGTTAAGAAGACCCATCTTCCTATGTTCAAATCTAGCGTCATACGGGTAATAAGTATCTGTACCAGGGTGGTGGTGGTGTCAGAGGAAGGAAGGCAGCTTATAAAAAAGATCTTATGAAGGTAGAAATGACAGGACTTGATAATGAATTAAATATGGGGGATCGGAGTTCCAAGAATGAGTCAAGGATGATGGCTAGGTTTCAAGCCTAAGTGTCTAGAAGGATCACAGCACTCTCCACAGTAATAGCAAAGCTAGCAAGAGTGGAGAGCATGTGTATGTGTGTGATGTGATGTGAATTCAGTTTTGGGCATGTTGAATTTAAGATATTTATGAGATATCTAGGTCAAGACATCCAATAAGCAGTTGAAGATGTGAGACTGGAGGTCAGGAGAGAGGTTAGGTTTGGACAGATAGATCTGGGAATCGTTTGCATAGAGATAATTGAATCCATGGGAGGCAAGATTGCCAAATGAAATAGTGGAGAGAGAAGAGGACCCACAGCCAAGCCCTTAGGGACTCCCATGCTTAGAGAGTATGACCTGGATGAAGATCCAGCAAAGGACATGGAGAAGGAACACTCAGATGGTTACAGTTAAATCAGGAGAGAGTGGTCGTTGTCTGAGGCCAGATTTGAGCTCAAGTCTTGCTGACCCGAGGCCATGGCCACACCACTGCACTGGTATGGACCGATCCCCATCGGACAGTGAGCTCCCCGGGGCAGGCGCTGGCTTTCCTGGCACGGGTGGGCACTTCATCAATGCCTACTGACCAGATGAGTCCAGCTGTGCCCGTGAACCTCCCCTTGCACCCTGGTAACCCACGTGCAGGCGCCTGCCTCAACCTTCACTTCCCGAGGACCCACAACCTCAGGGCCGTGTCTTCGCTTGCCAGGACAGGGATCCAAGCGGGCAGGAGCCTGTCCCTGTTCTCCAGAGCCCTCCTGTGTAGTGACCCCGAATAAAGAGGCCCAAAGGGGGTCACCAACTTCACCAAGAGCATGGTTTGGGGATCCCCCGCCCCCGGACTCACCCCAAGGCACTACATGCCAGGCGCTGTCCTAGGTGTCGGGATCCCGGACCGACCCTGGGGGCATGGGGGGCAGACCCCGTGTCCAGCGGGGAAGGGAAGACCAAAAGGTGGTGAAAGGCTGAAGGAGGGAGCCGGCTCAGCTATCCTCGAAGTCCTGCAGCCACGTGGGAGAGCAGTCCTTAAATGGAGGCTCTGGGAGGAGCTCCCAATGTCCGTGCCCCGCCTCCCAAGGGGCGTGGCTGCTGAGGAGGCGGGGCGG
Organism: Potorous gilbertii; assembly: GCA_028658325.1. Lineage (NCBI taxonomy): Eukaryota > Metazoa > Chordata > Mammalia > Diprotodontia > Potoroidae > Potorous > Potorous gilbertii. The sequence continues at coordinate 4,124,020 of CM053771.1, read as the reverse complement.
TCAGCGCTGATTCGATCTAGCCGGGAGAGGCGTCCCCTAGAGGGAGGGGGCGGGGCCTCGGAGTGGAGTCCTGATTGGGTAGAGCCGCAGCAGCTGCGCCTAGCCAGCCCCGCCCCCAGAGGGCGCTCGCCGCCCCAGAGGGAGCGGGGCGGAGACTCCAAGAGTCGGCCTCTTGGGCGGGAGTGGGAGTTCACCGAGGGCGGCTCTCCTTTCCACCTGAGACACCAGTCCGCGCCTCGTTCCCAGGCCGCAGCCATTGCTGGGCAGAGAAGGGACGGAGTAGGGCTGACTCCATTTCCCAGGATTCCGTGCCTCGTTCGCATTCACTCCGATCTGGGCGGAGTCCCAGGAGGAGCGTGCGCAGGCGCAGTGGCAATGCCCTGCCCACTCTATCCTCCTACCGTGAGTCCGTTTCACACAGGGAGCGACCGAGTGAGAGCGGAAGCTTGTGCACTCCGCTCAGGCTTGCGGCCCCAGCGCAGTCTACGTTGGCCTCCGTTCTGCTGTTAGGCGTCCGTTGCATTCTGGGTAGTGTAGTTCAGGCGTTCCGTGCGCGCAGGCTCAGTGCGTGGGGTTGAGCTTACGTTCCCAGTTGCGGGGGGAGGGGCGGGGAGGGGGAATGCGCATGCGTTCTGGGCTCAAGGCCTGGGAGCCCTGGGAGCCTCCGAGCCAAGCAGAAGAACTGGGAGCGTTGGGAGGTGAGTGCGGGCTGGGGCGAGCGTGGGCGCGGTGCCTTCGGGGAGGGGTCGCTGGAGGGCGGGGCCTGTGCTCTCGGAGCGCTTTCCATGCTCTAGAACCATCCCTGGCTCCCCTGGGACCCTGAGAAGCGGCCCAGCGCAGAGGCTGGCCCTCGATGCCCAGACACGCCCCTCCTTCTTCTTTTTTTGGGCCTCAGTTTCCCCTTGAACGGATTCCCTCAGTCCAGGTGGTCCTGGATCCTCTGGGGCCCTCCCATCTTCTGTCACTGGGCCTTTGCCCTTGCCGTGCCCCACGCCTGGGATGCTGTCCCAGAGCCCTCAGGCCTGGTGGCCTTGAGGTCTTCCCTGGGTTTTTGGTGGGGAGCAGGACTCTGTGGTGACTCCCCCAGGAGCCAGGGGAAGCGGGTGTGGGGTGAGGGATCTTGAACCCTGGTCAGCTGCTGTGGAGCCAAGGAGCATTTATGAAGCTCCTGCAGTGTATCTGGTGTGTTGGGGGTGGGGTGGCGACCTGCAATGGCCAGGGCCCCCCTTGGCCACACAGCCCCCATCCCATCACCCTGGGCCGTACTGTCTACCCCTTCCCCTCCGGATTCCCACTGTAGAAAGCACTTACTGTGTGCCCAAGCCCAACCCGGCAGGGAGGGGCTCTCAGGAAGGGCAGGTGGAGGGCTTGAGGGCAAAGGCCTGGTGGTGGGAGAAGAGGCAGGCTTGGGATGCTCACCCTCCGTTTTCCCCTCTGCCCCTGCAGCCCCGCCTGCTCTGGACCTGACCTTCCCTGCCAGCATGGAGGAGGAGGAGGGTGAAGCCAGGACTCCCCAGGTGAGGGCAGGACCTCCTCCTCCTGAAAGGCACACAGACCTCCCTCCCTGTGGACCCTCTCTCCTCCATCCCCACGGCCCCCGCTGCCCTCTCCCTTTGGGCAGTCACCTTGGGAAGGCTGGCCTCTGCCTCAGTTTCCTTATACGTAAAATGAGCCGAGGAGATGGTCAGTGTCTCTGCCCACACAATCTTGAACGGGCTGGGTGAGAGTCAGGCACCGCTGAACAACAAAAAATGTTGGCAGTTAAGGTTCTGGTTTCAACTGAATCAATGGATGGAGAGATGAATGTGTGGACGGATGGATTTGTGAAAGGGTGGGCAAATGGAAGATAATTATTGTAAAGTGCCTAGTCCTCCCTCCCCTCCCTCTGTCCACCTTATTCCAGACTCCTGTAAAGCCCTTTCGTCCTCACCTCTGCCTGCTCTGATGATGCCTTCCTTTAAGCCCAGCACGGATGCACTGGAGCCAGAGAACTTGTCCCACCCCCCATGCCAGCCCCTGGAGCCACAGGGGTGCTCCCAGATGTTAGCTCTCCACACCCTCATCACCAGTGTCTCAGAATGTTTCTGCGTTGCCCCATCTGATGGGGTCTGCAGCGTGAAGTGGACTCTTTTCTCCCCTTCTCTCACCAGAGGTGCATGGCCTCAGTTTCCTTTGTTCAGCGCTCTTCATTCCTGACACACCCCTCTTTGCCATCCCACTTCTGGGAGGCATCCCACAGGAAGAAAAGGAAAACCAGTGGCACCGATTGATGTGTCCACCAAATGTATACACAGCGCTCCTCCTTCATGGCCCTCCAGTCTGCCCTCCCCATGCCCTGGAGGTGGACAGGCCTCTTCTCCTGTCTCTGCTTCTCCTTCGTCCCTTCTCACTGTGCATGCGTGGGGGATGCTGGTCAGAAAGTGCCTGGGGAGCAGTGGTCTCTGATAGTGGGTGTGTGTGAGAGACAAGCAGGCAGGTGCTCTTTCTTGGCTGGAGACAAGGAGACCTTGTGCCTCTGGTTTTTTAAGCAAGTCTTCCCAGGACACAGCACCTAGTGATAGAGAGTGACTGTGGCTTGCTAGGCCACGACTGATTAGAAATTAGTATTCTAATGAACAGGAACATCAGCACTCACACCTAAATATAGCGTTCATGGCAGCTTCCTGACCACAAGAGGGCAACCGGTGGTGTTGATTGTGGGATTGCGTTGTTGAGGGCTTTCATACCAAAGGGCAGGATTAGCTGGGGCCTCCTTTGGAGGAGGGTCTTTCTGGGTTCAGATGACCGTCTCTACGCCTGGACATCTGATACAAAATGAGGCTTGGAAGGGACTCAGCGTATGCTTTTTGTGAGAGCCTCCAACTCTTGTCTCTGTGAGAGGCTCTCCCCAGCCTTCCTCCTCTCGCTACCCTGTGCCCCTGGGAGCCAGGGGAGCAAGGTCCCCAGGTAAGAAGAGATGCGTTGAATGTTTCAGGAATTGGTGACATTCCGAGATGTGGCAGTTCACTTCACCTGGGAGGAGTGGATCCACCTGGGCCCCACCCAGAGGGCCCTGTACAAGGAGGTGATGCTGGAGAACTTTGAGAACCTCATCTCCCTGGGTAAGCACACCCTTCTCTCCCTTGAGCCAGGTATCTGCTTCTCACTTGCGAACACTGGCAGGCGATGCATGAGTTCTCCTGAGCTGGGATTTCTCTGCAGCAGTGGGGTCTAACACATTGATTGGAGCAAGATCCTGGAAACTGTTTCTGCTCTCTGCCTGAGGGAAGGGTTTAGGCCTTTTTGGGGTGGGTGTCCAGCCCATGGCCTAGAAGCTCCAGCTTCCCAGCTCTCTATCTACCCAGGGCAGAGGCTCAGTCCCAGGATATGAGGTCCTTTCCTCTTGGCAGGGAGGGCAGTCAGGTCCCTCTGAGTCCCAACTAGATCTGGGAAAGGGGATGAGCCCCAGCCTCTGGGCCCTCTCAGCATGGCCACTTGCCTGGAGGGAAAGGGGCCGAGATGGGATTCCAAGAACATCTTCATTTCTCTCCCCATAATTAGGGCTTCCGGTTTTGAAACCCTATGTGATCTCCCGGTTGGAGAGAGGAGAAGCACCGTGGATGCTTGAGGGAGAGGGCCCAAGAGACCCTGACCCAGGTGAGTGAGTGACATGTGGGTAGGCAGAAGGGTACCTTAGGTGGCAGGGCCTTTGAAATGTTAGTCAGGATATTCTCCCCACAGGGCCCGAGTCGGAGGATGGGCTGAAGCTTTCTGCTGGATGCTGGATATTCGTATTTCTTCTCCTGTCTGTTTATAACAATCATTTGGACCTATTCAAGTATCAGGATCATGACATGTGAGGAGATGCTGAAGGAAGCAAAGGCCTGTCTCTGATGAGTCTTAGAGATGTTCCCTTCTGACATCTGCCATGGAACCCTTGGCAGTCTGGAGTTTCAGATTAAGGACTGACCAGTGATCTAGAGGAAACCAAAGGAATTCACTCACTTTCCCTGGACTGGTTATGGAATTCCAAGAAACTGAGCTCTTCCTTTGTACAATATTGACAGGGATGGGATGACTGAGACCAGATATGATAGAAAGAAGGGAAGCAGGACAGGAATTAGGGGGTTTTGGCCTTGCTGCATGAGGCCACTTATATCCCATCGGAGGCTGGCCTCCATGGTCTCGCCTCCATCTGGTCCTGATGCCCTTGGGATCACAGCTTCATTTGGGTCTGAGCTCCTCTAGCTTTCTTATCTCCTGATTCTGTGTTTCTATGGTCCTCCCTGGGACTATTTCTCCATTGGTGTCCTTCGTGGGTCTGGCACAACTGGTTTATCAGTCCCTAAGATAAGGGGCACACCCCATTCTCTTCTCCCATCCTTCCCCTTGCCTTGAAAGAGCACATTTAAAAACACTCCCTCTTGTCTTGAATCCAGGCAGGTTAATTGACTTTCCCCTCAGAAAGGGCCTTTCCTTCCAAACTGAGTCCCTGACTCTATGCAGTCTTGGTTTGTAGGTCTTCCTTTGAGAAGCAAGCAGAGGAATTGGTGGGATTGGGGCTGTCCTAAGCCCAGTGGCAGAGAGAGGCTGTTGTCAAAATTGTGGCAGTTTTTCTGAGCATTCAGGGAGGTGATGCCGGAGAACTTTGAGAACCTCATCTCCCTGGGTAAGCACACACTTCTCTCCCTTGAGCCAGGCATCTGCTTCTCACTTGCAAACACCAACAGGTGACACGTGAGTTCTCCTGAGCTGGAATTTCTCTACAGCAGTGGGGTCTTCGTGTCCAGGGTTTGAGGAATCCTCCAAAGACTTTGATAAAATTCTTCTACTTCCATCCAAGTCAGAAGTAGGTGAGGGAGGTAGCAAACTGACCTGCCTCACACCTGTCTGATGGGAATGAGATGGGAAACCTGTGAGCTTTCTCAGTGAACAAGCCATGTCATGGAAAGGATGTCCTGCCAGGATGCAGCCTTGATCTCAGCCTTGACCTTGGTGACACCCTGATCAGAGACGTGCTGTAGGCCGGGAAGAAATCAGGAATGTCTCCAGCACTCCCTTCTGCCAGCAGGATACGGCATTGATGGTCGAACTCAATCCCCTGGGCCATTGAAGGAGTTCCCCTCACCTACCTGGGGTGACAGTGACTTTTCACTGTTTGCTGTTCCACAAACAAGACCCTCTATCTGACAGCTGCCAGCCCTAGCCTTTTCTTTGGCATCCTTGAGATCCCAGCTAAAATGCCATATTCTTCGGGAAGTCTTCCGCAGCCCCCATTAATTCCCGTGTCTTCCCCGTGTTCATTATGTTCTTTATCCTGTCTGTGTCTTGTTTGTACAGAGGTGCTTGCATGTGGCCTCCCAAAAGAAAGGACTGATGTTTTCTTCCCTCCCTTTGTATCCCTGGCACTTAGCACAATGCCTGGAATGTAAGAGGTATTAGTTTACTAACTAAAAAGAGCTCAGAATGAGAGAGGCCAGAGCTTTGTCAATGGCACGGAAGTCCCCTATGCCTCTACGTCATGAAGGCTTTCTGCAGGAAAAGACTCAGAAGGTGCCAAGCCACGGCAAACTCCAAATAATGTCTCCAAAGTGAAATGGAATATGTCTTTAAAAATGATTTTATTTTTAGTTAATGTGCATTTATTCTCTTTCTCTCCACCATCTCTACATCTCCACTGAGACAGGAAAAACAAAGCAAAACCAAACCCTAGTCACAAATATGTGTAGCCAAGCCAGACAGATTTCCATGCTGACCACCTCCGAAAACGTGTGCCTTGTTCTGCACCTCAGGCCCCTTATCTGTCTGTCAGGAGGTGGACAGCATGTTTCCTCACTGATCCTGGGGAAGTGGGTCAGAGTTGGAAGGAGTCATTTTGTGGATAGTGTTCTTAAGACCAAACGTTGACCTTTTAAACTGTTCTGACTCTGCTCCCTCCCTCTGCCTCAGTCCATCCAGGTCTCTGAGACCATCCTCTGCACTGTTCTTTTGGCACAGAGGTATTCTGTTATGTTCACGTAGGTTCATTGGCCCAACCATTCCTTATTTGATGGCAACTGCCTCCTTTTGGAATTTTTAACTGCTACAAATATTTCCATACACAGGAATCTTTTTCTTTGATCTCTTTGGGACATGTGCCTGGTAGTAGTATGGCTAGGTCAAGGGTATACACAGTTAATAACTTTGGGAGCCTACTCTAAATTATTTTAGGGAACAGCTGGACCGTTCCACCAGTAGAACGCCAATGTGCCTGTTTTCCCACAATCCCCCCAGCATTTGTCATCTACCATTTTTGCTGACATTGCTGATCTGATGGATGTGAGGAGGAAACCTTAGAGTTGCTTTAATTTATGTTTCTCAAATTATTAGTGATTTGGAGTGCTTTATCATAGAGCTGTAGATATCTTAGATTTCCTCCTTGACAAACTGCCTGTTCATATCCTTTAACCATTTATCAATTGGGGAATGGCTTTTATTTTATAAATTTGAATCAGTTCCATGTATAACTTAGAAGTTAGAACTTTATCAGAGAAATTTACTGCAGGACTTTTTTCTCCCCAAAGTTAACTATTTTCCCTTCTAATCTTAGCTGCCTTGGCTTTATTTATGCAAAACTTTTTTAATTTTATGCCTTCAGAATTGTCCATTTTATCTTCTGGGATCCTCTCTGTCCCTTGTTTGAGCAGAGTCTTCTCCTTTCTATAGAAACAGGGGCCTCCAGGGTTGTTGTGGGAGATCAGATGAGATCATGCATGTGAAGCCCTTATCACATAGGAGGTGCTTGCTCCCTGCAATTAGTCGGAAAGGTAATTTTTTCCTTGTTCTGCTAATTTGTTTAGAGTGTAGCTTTTTTTTTAATTATTATTAATCTAAGTCATGTATGCATTTGGATTATGGTGTGAGGTGTTGGTCTAAACCTAATTTCCACCAGACTGCTTTCCAGCTCTCCCAATAGACTTTTATCAGAGTGAGTCCTTGTTCCAGGAGCCTGGGGTCTTTGGGCTTTTCTATAATCTCTCCTACAGGCCAGCCCTTCTATTTTTTAACCAGTACCAAGTTATTTTGGTGATTTTTAGTCCTTTATGGTACAGGTTGTGATTGGTAATACAAGGCCCCCTTCCCAGTTTTTTTTTTTTTAATTTTGATTTCTCTGGATGAGTTTTATTATTTTTTCCTAGCTCTATAAGGTAATTTTTCCAATAATTTGATTTGTATGACACTGAGTAAGAAAATTAATTTAGGTAGCATTGTTGTCTCTATTCTGTCATCTCAGACTTCCCACAAACAGTTAATATTTCTCTGATTACCTAGGTTTGGATTTCTGCAAACAGCATTTTCTAGTTGTATTCATTTAGTTACTGTGCATGGCACAGTGGGTAGAAAGTAGGGCTGGCATCAGGAAGCCTTGAGATCAACTCCAGCCTTAGATACTTGCTAGCTGTCTGACGCTGGCAAGTCACTTGGCCTCTTGTCTGCCTCCATTGTCTCATCTGTAAAATGAGTTAGTCTCTCAGGGCGAGGGGCAGACTCCTAAATGTTGCACACATTCTGGAGTTATTTGAAGTGGAATTTCTCTTTCTGTGTCTGTGCTGGGTTTTGTTGGCAATGCACAGGGATGTTGATCTGTGTGAGTCATTCTGTGTCCTGCTACTTGGCTGAAATGGTCATTTCAGTTCATTTTTAGTTGCTTCTTGAAGGTCCTTGATTCTCTAAGGACACCGTCCTGGCATCTGCAGAAAGGAGAGTTTTGTTTCCTCTTCACCTATGCTTTTCATTCCAATCACAGTATTTGGTATTTATGTAGCCCTTTAAGGTTTGCAAAGCTCTTTACAAATATGATTTCATTTTATATTCATATCCCTCCTATCATTATATCCAGTTTACAAGTGAGAAAACTGGACTGAAGGTTAAGTGACTTGTCCAAGGTCATCCATCTAATCAGTGTCTAAGGCTGGATAGGAACTCAGGTCTTCCTGATACCAGGCCCCACGCTCTATGTGCTGTGGCAACATGCTGTCCTCAGTTTCTTTTTCTTATCTTATTATAGCTAGCATTTCTAACACTCCACTAAATAGTAGTGACAAGGGATGCTCTTGTTTTACCCCTGATTTATGGGAAAGACCAGTAAAAATTGATTTTATTTGAACAGAGAGGAAATGATGTAGGAATTATCTGCGATTGGCTGTCAGTGTATAGTTAGACCATTAACTCATCAGAGCTAATATTAGATTTAGTAAAAAAGAGAAAGAACAGTGACTGAAAAGATAAGCCATCCAACTTAAAAAATCTGTGTAGTAAGTGCTTGAAAATTACAAAGCGAAATGGACAGCTGACATGAGATCACCAGTTATCAGACTTCTTTATCCAGAAGTTTAACTGAGGTACAATAGTTGCCACAAGGAGACCAAGACAGTGCAGAGACCTTCAGTAAATATCTGACTTACTTTCCAAAGGGAGAGAGCTGGCTGGCAAGGGGCAAACTCTGATTGGTCCTTCCCCAGTTGTCAGCTGCTTCCTGCTGTTAGGAATGCTTTAGTGTCAATCTCTCTGGGAGCTTTGTATCTACCCTTCTGATGTCCTTGGGATATGTGGCTGAAAAACTCTAGGTCAAAGAGATCATTTTAAATTTCTTCCAGAGGTGGATGGACCAATTTTACTGCCCCACCAACCATATATCGTTTAATCCCCCAATGCTATTTCTGTCTTTTTCATTTTTTTGAGTATGAGGTAAAAAAACGTCAGAGATGTTTTCATTTACAGTTATCATTAGAGATTTTGAGCAATCTTAAAGTGGTTATTAAAAGTCTGGAAGAAAAACTTTAGTATTCTGTTTTAGGTTTCAAGTCTGTCAGAGATCTCTTATTAGAATATTTATTTACAAGCATTACTGCTAATTGAAACTCTCTTCTCTAGATAAAAGCTTTATATTTCCTGTAGAGCCCCGAAACAACCTCAAATTCTAGGACTGAAAGATATTTAGATAACAGCCTCTAGTTTAACTTAAAATGCCAAAGGAGCATTTCCATCAAGCAACAGGACAGGGTTGCTGCTGCTGTTTGGCTTCCATGAAGGGGTTTCAGCTCTTATCTGTCCACCCTTTTAACTGGTCTTCAAGGAGACCAGAGTTCAGTCCTGAACTTGGGTTTAGTCTCCCTTTAGAAATTTGTGAGACCTTTTATGAAACGGATTTCAGCCTCAGACCCTATTTCCTGATTATTTGATTAAGCAATGAAAAAGTGTGCTTCATTCAGATGAGTCCAGGACTTTAAGACCAGGAGATGGGAAAGAAACTGTGACGATCTCTAAGCAGATGCAAGGGCTAGGTTCAGGGTGAGCCCAAAAGAGTCTGCTGTGCTTTTCCTGAGGACTTTGTTCGTGTCTGTTGACAACTTGTCGCTGCACCGCGGCTGATCCTGAGACCGGTGTTTTCCCTGCTTCTTTTAACTGCAGTGATTTTGTTTGTGTGAAAACTCACATTTCATGTGATCAGGGTGCAAGAATTCTTCCCCTGGCCTTGGTCATCAGTGCCTACATCTCCCAGTTTTTTAGGATATTTGTATTTAAACTAATTATCCATTGAGGACTGTTGAGGGCTGTGGAGAGCCCCCGAATTTGTGTCAGGTAAGAAGTTCTTCCCAAAGTGGTTTATCCAGCACCAGATCATCAATTGTTTCTTCTTATTCTTCAGATTAATTCCTCTGGTATACTTTTCTATTTCTAATTGTAAGTTTTAAAAATTATATATATTTCTTCAGTCAGTAAAAATTTACATCTTTCTCTTCCCCCTCTTTTTTCCCTCAAGTTTAAGCAAAAGGAAAACAAAACCCCTGCTCTAAAGATTTCTCTGTCTCATCTTTCTTGGTTTCCTTTCTCTCCTTTCTTTTCCTCCCACATTGACTGAGTCCAGAAAAGCAGGCCTTGTTCTGCATTCTGGGCCTTTCCCCTTTCTTTGGGGAGGCAGGCCACATATCAGCACACATCCTCTGGAATCTGGGTTGGTTTTTGCTTTGCTCAGTTCCTCAGTCTTGGATAATTCATTGTCTTTACAGCACTGATGTTCCTTTGTGTGTTGTCCTCCCAGCTCTACTCCCTTCCCTTGGCATCTGTTCACTTAAGTCTTCCCATTCCCTCGTCATTTCTTGGAGCACAACCTCATTCCATAGCATTCATGTAACAACTTGTTCAGCGATTCTCCACTGGATGGGCATCCCCCGGTCTTCAAATCTTTGCCACCACAAAAAGAGCTGCTTCCTATATTTTTGTACGTCAATTAAAGTTTGTTTTGCCCAGGACTAATCCTGATAGCAGTCTATCCCCTCTCTAATTCCCCCTTTTCTTTCCCCCTCTTTGCCTTCTATTTTTCCTTTGAGTATGAGGTAGCTGACAGCCAGGTTGGATCTGGAATCAGGAGGATCTGAGTTCAAATGTGGCCTCACACACTTCCTATCATGGTCATGGGCAAATCACTTAACCCTTGTTTGCCTCAGTTTCCTCAGTTGTGAATTGGCACCGACCTCTGGGGATTCTTAGGATCGATGAAATAATATTTGTAAAATGCTTAACATGGTGCCTGGAACCCAATAGGCACCATAGAAATAGTATGTTATTGCTGTTACAATTATAAATGTATTCCTTTGTCCAGCTTTGTGTGTGTCTGTGTATTCTTTCCTCTTTTTACCAGTCTAGATAAGAGTTAGTCTTAGGCATCAGCTAATCTCCCCAACTCTCCATTCTTATTGTTTGTGTAGACTTCTGCTTATATGCCCTGATTATGTGTGAGAGCTTTCCCCAACCTCCCTTCTCTCCTCCCCTCCCCTGACAATGTGTTCTTCTTTTCTTCTCTTTCCATCCTTCTTTTAAGAGCATTAAGTCTCTGTCTTAGTCATTGCTGGCAAGATTCTTGGCAGAGTCCTCCTTAAAGGGCTGATCCTTTACCTGGAAAATGGTCACCTGAGAGTCAGTGTGGCTTCAGAAAGGGTTGAGGAATGGTTGATATGGTGTTTGCTGCCCAACAACTCCAGGACAAATGCCAGGAGGAGAACAGAGGTCTGTGTACAATGTTCATTGATCAGACCAAGGACTTTGGTACTGTCAGTTGTGTGACAGCTTGTTAAAGATCATGGCAAAATTTGGTTGCCCAGAGAAGTTCATTATTGTGCATTCTCAACTATAGAATGTGGGTCATGATAGTACCTCCCTTCTGGGTGCTGTGAGGATCAAACGAAATAGGATATTTAAAGTGGACTTGGCACAGAGTAAGTACTTCGGTGTTAGTTATCACAATTATTAAACATATGCAAAAAACATTTTAAAGCATGGGAAAGATGCAATAAACATTATTTTGAAACATTTTACTATGAATTTGAAATATAATGAAGCATATTTAAATGATTAATAAATTAATGTTTCGGTGAGAGAAATGTATATAATGTAATTAGTAATCTTTTAGTTAATTAGATAAATGTTGAAAGCTGAGGAGATGGATCTTTTTTTAAAAACAATTTAGCATTCATTTTGTAAAATTTAGAATTCCAGATTCTTTACCTCCCTGTAGCCTTTCCCCCACCCAGAGAAGAAAAGCAATATTATGTTAGTTTTGACATTGTGCAGAACGTATCCCCGTATAGCTGTGTTGCCAAAAAAAAAAGCAGAAAAATTCAGAAAAAGAAAAAATACGCTTCAGTCTGTGCCCAGATTCCATCTCCATTCTCTCTGAAGGCCGATAGCAGTTTTTATCATGTCTCCTTTAGGACTTCTCTGAATCCTTGCGTTGATTGGAGTAGCTCAGAGTTTCCCAGCTGATCATCATTACAGTGTCACTGTTACAGCCTGTAATGTTCACCTCTCTCGACTTCAGTTCATGGACAGCTTCTTGCTTTTCTTCATGTCTCATGAAGCCGCGAGCCCTAGCTAGCCGAACTCTTCTTTCTGGGAAATTCTTTTCTTCAGTAAAATCTTGTGCCTCTTTTTCCATTTGACCTATTCTGTTATTTTTTTCAGTAGTGTGTGTGTGTGTGTGTGTGTATGTGTGTTTGTCTGTATGTATATGTGTGTGTGCATGTGTGTATGTGTGCGTATGTGTGTGTGTGTGTGTGTGTGTGTGTGTTTTACCAAGCGGTCAGTTCATGATTTTCTTACTTCACTTTCATTTCTTTTTCCAGCCTTTGACTCTACTACTCACTGATTTTTAAAATCAAGGTCTTTTGCTCTTTCTTTGGCTCTTCCAGGAGTTCTTTTTGGACTTAGGTCCATTTCAGTCTTCTTCGAGGCTTTGCTTGTAGGTGTTTTCACACTTGTCTTCTTCTGAGTTGGTGTCTTGGTCTTCCTTGCCACCATAGTAGATTTTTATGGTTAGATCCTTTTTTAGCTGTTTGCTCCTTTTTCAGCCTCTTTCTTGATTGAACTTTATGCTTCCTTGGGGTGGAAAGCACTGTTCCAAACTTCAGGCTTTTTTATGCTCTTATTTTCAAAGCTAGTTCTGAGAGTTTGTAAGTTTTTGTTGCTTCCAAGGTGGTGCGATCTGGGGAGAGGTGTGATCACTGCTCTTCTGATCTATGCTCTGGTTTCTAGCCAGGCAGGGCCCTTGGTCACCTATAGCCACAAGCGCTTGTGCTCCTCTCAACCTTGGAACTATGACCCAGAACTGTGTATGGGCAGTAAAGCTGCCAGTCAGCACCAGCAGTGTCAGTGCCAGCAGGGGGTCTCCTGTAATCTCTGACCCTCTTACTGTCTATGGGCTGAGAGCTCTGGAAGCTGCTGTCATAGCTGCTTTTGGAGTTATCTTTATAGCTTAGTGCTGCTGCTGCTGCTGCCACCAGTGCTCCAGACAGGCTTCCACTCTGTGCTACAGACCTCTCCTGTCCATCTCCTGGAAAAGTGTCTCACTGTAGTCTTTTGTTGGCTCTGGTGCTCCGGAATTTGCTTTGAGACATTTTAAAGTTGTTGTATTACAAAGGCAATATTCACAGCACTGGTGGTGACTGAATATTCCAGCATAGTTCTCAATCACAAAATATACAAGTCTCTCCATATAGAAAGCAGAAGGAAACCAATTATTTAAACACCAGAAAGCCAAATCCTAGAACTAGAAAGCAACATCTGTCATGGTGATCAAGAAATTAGTAAATATGATCACAGCAGGGGGCAAAGCCATTCTCAAACCTCCCCTCCCTCAGCCAGGGCCTTCTCACCATTAGCTGTCACAATGTATCAGTCTCAAGCCTCCCCTCCCTCAGCCAGTGCCTTCTCACTATCAGCTGTCACAATGTATCAGTCTCAAACCTCCCCTCCCTCAGCCAGGGCCTTTTCACCATCAGCTGTCACAATGTATCAGTCTCAAGCCTCCCCTCCCTCACCCAGGGCCTTCTCACTATCACCTGTCACAATGTATCAGTCTCAAGCCTCCTCTCCCTCACCCAGGGCCTTCTCACCATCAGCTGTCACAATGTATCAGTCTCAAGCCTCCCCTCCCTCACTCAGGGCATTCTCACTATCCTGTCACAATGTGTCAGTTGCCTGTGTTCTTTCCCCTGTGACCTGATCCCACTCACTCACTTCCTCCTGGTTCCGTTCCACCCTTCCTGTTCCATCTCTTCAGCAAACTCCTCCCACCACATGTGACCCAGGCTTCCAGATCATATGAGCCTATTAATTAATAGGAAAGATCTTTCCATTTAAATTACTATTACAGTTGTGTGGAGGGGAAAGTTAGTAGAGCTTAGCTGAGTGCTTCCTCTACTCCATGTTGGCTCCTCCTGAACTGCTTTCTTTTTAAAAGGATCCCCAATATCCCTAGTTGATAAATGGTCCAAGGATGTGAACAGACAGTTTTGGGAGGAAGAAATCAAAGTCGTATAGAGTTAGGTGAAAATGCTCTAAATTATTAGCGATACGTGAATTAAAGCAACTTTGAGATACCATTTTATACCCTCAGATTGGCTAAAGTGATAAAAGAAAGTGACAGATGTTGGAAGGGATGTGGAAAACTTGGGACACTAATTCATTGTTGGTGGAACTGTGACAGATTCACCCATTTTGGAGAGTAAGTGGAATTATGCCCAGAGAGTTACAAAACTGCCACTTGGACCCAGCAGTCCCACGACTACATCCGCTTCCCAAGGTGGTTGGGGAGAAAGGAAAAGAATCTCTATGTTTCAAGATAGTTATAGCAGCTCTTTGTGGTGACAAAGAGCTAGAAATCAGTTGGAGAATGACTGAAATAAGTTGTGGTATACGATTGAGTGAGGAGCTCATTTCTTACAGTGCAGTAATATTCCATCACAATCATATACCACAACTTATTTCAGTAGGAATGTATGTGTTGATCCTACATAGAATTGTATACCATCTTGGGGAGAGAGGGGAGTGGTGGGGGGTAGGTAAGGGAAAAAAAATCTGAGTTTTATAGTAGTGATTGTAGAGCATTAAAAATAAATAAAATGGAAAAAAAATAAAGAAAAGAAATGATAAGCTCGATGATTTTAGAGAAACATGGAAAGACTTGCCTGAAATAATGAAGCGTCTAATGAACAAAACCAAGGGGGTTTTGTTTACAGTAACAGCAGTGTTGTCTGGAGAGTTAACATGCATGACTAAGTTACTCTGAGCTGTGTGACTATTCAAATCTGCTGCAAAGGACTTGTGAAGAAAAATGCTTTCTACTGGAAAAGCAACTGAGGTGTGAGATTATGTATTGTGTAGTTTTACATACATATCTGTGTAAAATATTGACCTCCTCTAGGTCAGGTGTGAGACGGGATGGGGAAAGTCAAATGGAACAAAAACAATTTTTTTTAAAATAGTTACCCAGTATGAATCGACCAGTGTGTCAGTGAGTATCACCCTCACCATGAGCCTGTCACTGTCATTCCTACACTCTGTGTACTCAAATACATTGTCTCTGGTTTTCAGTATCTGCCCATTCTTCTTTATCTCCATGATACTGTTGAGTGAATTGGCTCATACCCTAAATTCCTGTTCACATTTGGATATTTTAGCCATATTTTTGTATGAATGTGGGGAACAGCATGAAGGTCAGTCTGACTCAGCCCTAGAGTGCAGAGGGGAAATAATGAATGTCTGATGACAATGGGTGATTAGTTTGGGGCCTTCGATGTCAGTGAGAGTTGATATTTGGTCTCAGCAGTAGTAGAGAGCAAAGGAAATCTGAGGGCAGGAGTCAGTGACTGAGGAAAATTCCTTTGTCAGGTGTCTGTAGGATGAATTAAAGCAGGGAAACTTGAAGCAGGAGGCAGATTATAATCAAGACACAAAGTGATGTTTCCTATTTTTTCTTGTGGGAGAGATGGAAAGACATGGTCCTTTCAGTTGTATAATTAGGTAGATATGGAAGTTGTTGAACCCTGGAACTAAAGAGTGATCATTAGGTTGGCCGTCTCTAAAGATATGTCTCTTCAGAAAGAGCAAAGATGTCTCCTCTTTACTGGCATTTTTCCTGGTGTCTGTGTTGGGCATTCTGCTTATTAGCTTTAAAAAGAGATTTACCATAAATAGTTCTTGACTGAGCTCTCTAAGAATGTTAATACATCATGGATGTCTTTTGTTCTTATATTGCCTTTATTTCCCCATGTGGCCTGCCTCCCATCCTTCTGCAGAATGTTACTTCTCACAGAAAAAAATTAGGAAACTAACCAGTCTGTCAGTGATTTTGGAGTATTTGAATGTACTTCACTTAGTTCTAATGATCGGCGTTTTCTGCTACCCTTCCTTGAC
Source organism: Potorous gilbertii (assembly GCA_028658325.1). Taxonomy (NCBI): domain Eukaryota; kingdom Metazoa; phylum Chordata; class Mammalia; order Diprotodontia; family Potoroidae; genus Potorous; species Potorous gilbertii. Next base: position 4,108,309 of record CM053771.1, on the reverse strand, counting down.
TGCTTGTGGTTTCAATGCCTCTGTGACAATGTTCTGTGTTTTGCAGACAAATCTTCATTCTGCTTGATGGAACAGCCTCACTTTAAATGTTAAACAGTTCCCTTTTTACTTGATCAGATAAAAGTGAATATTGGTTTGTTGGTTTCCTTCAGGATCCCTTTGTCAGGAACAGCGATGTGACACCAAGGACCCAGCTGTGTATCAGGGCATTCGCATGACAGCATCCTCCCGGGAGAGACTGCAAGAGGTTGGTCTTGGGAATGACAGAGTGCTCAGAGAAGCTGGGAATGTGATTTCAGTTTAGGGAAGCAGCAGAAATTCCCTCCATGAAATACTTGTGAAAAGATGAGTATCATGAATTCAGTACTTTTAGGAGAAGTTGAAGTCTGGGGTCAGTCATTGTAAATAAGACATACTTGGCCAGAGCTGCAAATAGTTTTTAGCTGTAAGATGCTTTGTAAGGTCAGCAAATATAGAAATCCCTTCATTTGACATGTATCCCATAATACATTTCATAGACTTATGGACTAGAGAAAGCATTTCTGTTAGAGAATACACACTGGAAGAGAAACTCTGTGAGTGTAACGGATGCTGGAAAGTCTTCATTAATAATTCCTGCTTTCTTCTACAGGAAATAATTCATACTGGTGAGGAACCCTGTAAATTTAAAGAAAGTGAGAAAGCTTTCAGGCGTTTGGGAAGCCCTAATGATTATCAGAAAATTCTGACCCAGAAGAAATTCCATCTTTTTAATGAATCAGGGAAAGCTTTTCTTCTGCATGAGAAAGCACATGTTAGAAAAGAACTCTTTAATTCTAATGAATGTGACAGAGCCTTTCAATGGGAGTGTAAAATTGGTACGCATCCCAGAATTTACACTGAACAGAAACTGTTTGAATGTAGTGAATGTGGGAAAAACTTCAGTCAAAGGTCATCCCTTATTTCACACCAGAGAATTCACACTGGCAGTAAACCCTTTGAGTGTAATGAATGTGGGAAAGCCTTCTACAACAAATCTCAGCTTACTGTGCATCAGAGAATTCATACAGGAGAGAAACCCTTTGAATGTAAGGAATGTGGGAAGAACTTTAGCCTGAAGTCATCACTTATTTCCCATCAGAGAATCCATACTGGAGAAAAGCCCTTTGAATGTAATGAATGTGGGAAAAACTTTAGTCAGAGATCATCCCTTATTTCCCATCAGAGAATCCATACTGGAGAAAAACCCTTTGAGTGTCATGAATGTGGGAAAAACTTTAGCCAAAGATCATCCCTCACTTCTCATCTGAGCATTCATACTGGAAAAAAAGCCTTCACTTGCAGTGAATGTGGGAGAGCCTTCTATGACAAATCTCAGCTCATTTTACACCAGAGAATTCACACTGGAGAGAAAACTTTTTTGTGTAATGAATGTGGAAAAGCCTTCTACAGAAGATCTCAACTTACTGAACACCAGAGAATTCATACTGGAGAGAAACCCTTTGAGTGTATTGAATGTGGAAAAAATTTCACTGTGAGATCATCACTTATTCAGCACCAGAGAATTCACACTGGAGAGAAACCCTTTGAGTGCACTGAATGTGGGAAAGCCTTTTATAACAAATCTCACTTTACTGAACATCAGAGAATTCACACCGGAGAGAAACCCTTTGAGTGTACAGAATGTGGGAAAAATTTCAGCTTGAGATCATCACTTATTTCACATCAGAGAATTCATACTGGAGAGAAACCCTTTGAGTGTAATGAATGTGGAAAAAACTTCAACCAGAGGTCATCACTTATTAAACACCAGAGAACCCATACTGGGGAGAAACCCTTTGAATGTACTGATTGTTGGAAAAACTTCAGCTGGAAGTCATCCCTTATTTCACATCAGAGAATTCATACAGGAGAGAAACCCTTTGAGTGTAATGAATGTGGGAAAGCATACTACAACAGATCTCAGCTTACTGTACATCAGAGAACTCATACTAGAAGGAAATCTTTTGAGTGTACAGAATGTGAGAAAAACTTCAGTGAGAGGTCAGTATTTATTAAACATCAGAAAAGTCATACAGGAGAGAAACATTTTGAGTATAATGAATTTGGAAACTCTGTCATTTATTGCACGCCAGATAATTCATTCTGGACAGGAACCCTTTGAGGATTATTAATGGGAAATATTTCACTACAAATCTCAGCTTAATGAACATCAGAAAATTCAGAAAATTTGTACTGGGGAGAAACACATTAGATATAATTGTGGAGAAAGCCTTCACCTGAAAGGACACTTTACGGATCATCAGAATTCTATTTGATAGAAACCCTTTGAGAGTTGTGAATTTGGAAAACTTTAGCCCGAGGTCATCACTCATCAAACATGAGAATCTACATGGGAGAATGCAGAGAAGGCAACTCTGTGGTTCAGTAAATAAGAGTTCTGACCTTGTAATCAAGAATAACTGAGTTTAAATCTTGTCTCAGAGATTTCCCAGCCGTGTGATGCTGTGCAGATTATTTAACCTCTCTCAGCCTCAATTTCCTCATCTATAAAATGGGGGATTTGGACTTAGTGGCCTCTAAGGTCCCTTCCAACTCTAAATCTGTGATCTTATGAAAAAATCTATTTATTTAATGAACGGAGGAAACCTTTCTAGAATGAAGAAAACTTACAAAACAGAATTCCCTTTGGAGGTTAAACCTCTGAACAGAATGAATATGGGAAAGCCTTCAGATATGCCTCATGCATGACTATATTAGAGAGCTCTTATTTGAGAGAAAAATCCACTAAAACAGTGAATATGGAATCTTCAGCCAGAGAGGACACTTTGAATGCAGTTAAATATGAGAAAGCCTTCAGCACTAGTTGAACACTTCCAGAGAAAGGCTCAGAGAATTAATACAGAATAAAAAGATTACACAGTCAAAAAGAACTCACTTTATTGTAATGTGGAAGATAAGTCAGTGAATGGCTTTATTTTATACTTGTTATGTGCAATAGCAGCATGTAATTGGCAGAAAACGCATCATCAGCCCCTGGCCTTGGAAAGTGAGCTGTTCCAGGTAAGGGATGCAAAGATATTCATATCTACTGCAAGGGGCTCTCTGTCTTTGGAGAACTGAAGGATGGGAAAGCTCCCCATAAGGATTAGTCATGACTGCCCGTTTTCACTTGCAATGGACCCTCAGTCTAAAGTGACGTTACACATGACTAGAAATGAACACTATGGACCCCCTCCCCTTCCCTCTACCACTCAATAATCATGGCAGCATGGTGTATTGAATAGTGTGCTGGACTTGGAATCAGGATGACCTGGGTTCGATTCCTGCCACAGAAGTTCTGAGTTGTGTAACTGCATGAAAGTTACTTCCTGTCTCTGAGGCCAAGAAAGTGGCCTGAACTCAATTACTTAGGTACCTTCCACTTTGAAATCTGTGATGTTCATGGATTCATCCTGGCAGTGAACTGTAGAAATCTAATGATGGGAAAACGTCACACTGCCCTTCCATTTGTGCAGTGCTGGAAAGTCAAGGATGCTGAGTTGTTACCAGCCATAAGATTTTGTGGTAATTGGGGAGAAAAGTAACTGCATCTTCCTTTGTCCTCATTGCAGTATATTGACTACCTCTATATAGTGGGTTCACAGTCAGTGCTGTTAGTGTGATCTCTGCAGAATCAATAGCAACTAAACTACTATTTTTTTAAAAAAATCTTGGTTTTTAAAAACAGGTTGAAGTATTCAGATTATGTATATAAATGCATTCACACTTTACAGTAAGTTTTACTGATGCCTTCTGTTTTTACATTATAGTCATTTCTGGACAGAGCTGTTTCCCCACTACACAGCCTTCTCATAAAAGTCTGACACGAGAAGTTGATAAGGATTTGTCATATCTACAGCAGTGGAGCCATTGTGCAGTAGGGAAATTATCCAAATGTGAATGGGCAGTTTTCAAATGAAGAAGCAATATATCAAAAACAACATGAAAGGGTGTTCTGAATCTCTGCTACTTGAAAGAATTCCAATGGAAACATCAGATTTCCTGAGTTGAGAAACTCATTTTTGCCAGCCTGTATATTGACTCAAAACCACAAATTAGCATTATCTCCATTGCATTGTATTTTTATATATTTTGTTAAACATTTCCCAATTACATTTTTATCTGATTCTCCACACTTCTGAGCTGTTTGATGCTCGCCAGCAAGAAGGCAAGTTTGACAAGTTTACCCTCAATATCCATGAAATTGGCAAAAGATATTGAAAAGTGACCAAATTAAGTACTGGCATGGCTGTGGCAAAGCAGGCATGCTGTTAACGCAACTTTTAGAGTGATGAATTATTTAAGTGACAATATTACCAAAAGGTTGTTTGTAATAAAGCCTTTGGAATGTTTTCTATTTACTTAGTGTAAGTGATTTTTTTTCTTTTAGCATTATTTTTGGAATTTATTGAGTTTTTATCCATTTCATTTACAAAAGGAAAACTGTAGGCCCTTGCTGGTTCTTTTCTCTATTACATTAGAAGAGTAGGCCTTTTGACTGATAATGACCGAACTGTTTAGTGGAGTCCCTTTGGCAATGTTCCTCTACTCACTTACCAAAGTGATTTTCCTAAAGCACAGATCTGACTATTATCACCCCTCCCCAATGTATTACCTCCATTTGGTCTTGCCTCTTGCCTCTAGCAACAAATATGAAGTTTCTTGGTAGTTAAACCCCTTCAAAACCTGATTGCCTTCTCATTTTCTTACACTGTGCTTTCCTCTGCACTTTAGGGTCCATCTACACTGGTCTTCATACTTTATACTGGCTCTTTGCCATCTCTGGGATACTCTCTCCTCCTAATCTACTTGGCTTCCTTCAATTTGCAATTCATATCTCACTGGGCCATCTCCAACTGTCCTGATCTTTCTCTTGCCACTGGCCCCAGATGGCCACAGAGGAGAAAGTGAGTCATATCCAGTTCACTTGCCAGTCATGGCATCACCTTCCTGATGTCATGACCCTCTTTGAGAGCAAAGGATGAACCACCACAAATCCTCCATCTGCAGGACTTTCCTATTGCTAGTGCCTTCTCTCTTAGATTATCTTTTATCCACTCCGTTTATATCTTGTATGAATACAGTTATTTACATAGTGTCTACCCCATTTGAATATGAATTCCTTGGAGACAATGATTTTTTTTTTTTTGCTTTGTATCCCAACTCAGACTTGTGATTTGACAAGAACTGCTAGGAAAACTAGAAAACATTTTGGCAGAAAATAGATTCAGAATGATATGTCATATCCATACTGTGTGTGTACGTGTTCATCCTTCATTGCTGAAGAAGACCATGCCATCAAGAAATGATGACATGACTTGCGCTTGACTGTGTTTTGAGGGAGGGAGGGCTGTGCAGGTCATCAGTCTCATTTCTCCTCCAGAGTATGTGAATCCAGTGACCAGATATTCATCAAGATGACTAGAGATGACCCAGGATGAGGCAATTGGGGTTAAGTGACTTGCCCAAGGTCACACAGTTAGTGAGTGTCAAGTGTCTGAGATGAGGTTTGAATTCAGGTCCTCCTGACTCCTGCTCTATCCACTGCATCACCTAGCTGCCCTATATATTTAGTATATCCATACTAAATCCACATAGATACATAATACAATGCTTCATATTACTAGCATGTAATAAATAGTTAATAAAGGCTTGGATCACAGGTTGCCAAGACTTGTGCTTATGCCCATTGTTTTGGTTGGGTTTTTTTGTAAGTATATATAATTTTTCTTCCCATTTTTTGGTGTTACACTTACTATACAACTGAGAAAATCTTCCCCTGTCTTCAAAATTATGATTTCATAGATGTGTTCACCTGGGTCCAAATGGTCTTATACACTTGGATCACAAATAAGATGTCCACAACCCCCTGTATTAGTGGCAATAAGGGAGTACTACAGTGCAAGAGTAGTGGGCCTGGAGAAAGGAAGACTTGAGTTCAAATGTGGCCTGAGATACTTCATAGCTGTATGACCCTGGGCAAGTCACTTAACTGTTGCTTCAGCTTCCTCATAGGTAGAATAGGAATAGGAATAGCATCCACTTCTCTGAGTTGTGAAAATTAAATAAGATGATTTTTTAATGAAGTACTTCACCTGACACATGTGAGACATGTAACAAATGTTTATATCCTTCTGTAAGGTCCAAAATTCCCCTGACTGTGCCCATTGTAAAGTTTGGAATTCCCCCAATGCTGTACCTCCCTCCCAAACAGTGGAGCAACTTCAATACCAACGGAAGAGGCAAAGGAGCTCCAGATTGATGGTTGGCGGTAGTTTAATTGGGTTGCTTACATTGGAGCATGACATGAGAGGAACAATCTTTGGTCTGGGGTGGCAGCCACACCAATGGTGGATCCCCACAAAGATCCCCCAAAATCCCCATGGTAGTTATAGAAATTGAAGCCATAGAATACTCCAAGGTGGATTGGTGGATATTTTGGAGTTTTCTGCTTAGTTGATGTTTTAGCTAATATTTTAATTTATACTTAGTATTGAACCCCATTCTTAGATATCCAAGTGTTTACCCAGTGCTGTTGGGTAAATGCCCAGGCACTCAAGGTTGGGTACTGGTCATATTCTAGTCATAGTATTTAAGTTAGGATTTTGTATCTAAGTTTTTTAACAGGTCACCATGTCCAGGCTTGCATCTTTCACGGAGTTTAAGTTAATGGCTTTCACTTCTTACTGTGTATTATGGCTTTTCCCCAATAGGAACCCTGCACCTCTTCTTAAGATGCTTTGTATAGTGGCAGAAGAAATTAAAATTCAAATCCTATGACCCTTATCCCATATAATCCATTTTACACTTTGAGATCCTAAGGTGTAGTTCTTGGAGTGGAAAGAGGAACATTTTACTATTTACTACCCTAGGATCTTAAGGAATCAAGGGAAACTAACCCACAGAAGATTCAGCCTTTCCTATTTTAATAATTAAAAGTAGAAAAACTAAGAAGTCATCTTTAGAGCTGTTACCACCCTCACCTATAACCCCCATAAGTTGGTTTAAATGCAGTCTTAGAGGTTTGCAGCACTCTTATCTCTAATGCTCCTGAGTCTCGAAAGTTAGGTAGAATTATACACAGTGACAGCTACAGTGTGTGAGGACTGTTTCTGCTAGACTTAGTCCTTCACAGCAATGCAAGGACCTAAAACATTTCCAAAGGACTCTTGAGGCAAAATGCCATCCACATCCAGAGAAATAACTGTGGAATCAGAACACAGAATGAAGCAGACTCTTTTTCTCTTGTGTTATGTTTTGGTTTGGTTTGGTTTTTCTCAAGGTTTCTCTCATTTTAATTCTTCAATGCAACATGACTAATGTGAAAATGTTTTTAATAAGAATGTATGTGTAGAATCCATATAAGATTGCAAGCTGTCTTAGGCAGGGAGGGTAAAAGGAGGGAGAGAAAATTTAAGACATGGAAGTAAAAATATTTTAATAAATTATTTTAAAAAAAGAAAATTGGGTGGAAAGATCTCCAAAAATGTGATTTTCATATGTACATTTTTGTATAAGGGCTTTCTCCTTTTCTCCTCCCTAGCATGAATATTGGTTTACCACAGAATCACTTGTTTAGAGCAACATTTACTTCCAAATTTAGGAATTAAAATGCTAAGGAGGACCAGATAAATTATTTTGGTTTTAAGAAGGAAAAAATCTTATAAACCTAGACAAATAGTACTCATTTAGTGGTCTACTATTTGACTGTTTGACTTAATGCCATGGGCTGCCATGTCCTCTTACCTATTCCAGGTCTTTGGTGATCAGCTGGATATACTTATGAGAGAAGAGACTGCCAGAGAGAAGGAAAGGTGTAGGCTTTATTACGGATACAAGCTACATATTGACATGTAAGATGAGTTCTCCCTGCAGGAGCCTCCTTTTTCTTCCCGAGGTGAAAGGAAACCCCCCCTTCCTTCTCAGGCTTTCCTGTCCGCAGTTAAGCTCTCCCAGCTGCATAGTTCGATCGTGAACAGCGTGCTGTCAGCCCCTTAGCCAATTAACAAAACCTGCTCAGACCACGGACCAACCTCAAGGGTGGGATGCTCTCCCCAGTAAGTTCCCACTTAGAAGAGGTGGAAAAACAGGATAACTCGTGCCTCACTCCTCAGTTCCCAGCTGTTCTCTGGGGAACCTCATAAGAGCTCAGCAGTTAAGCTCTCACCTTTACCTGACCCAAGAACATTCACAAGAACTGAGCTTGTGCCTTAACATTTGACTAATTCAAAGAAACTACTTATGAAAGGACTTATGATTTGAAAAGAGCTAGGAAAACTAGAAAGCATTTTGACAGAAAATAGATTCAGAATGGTATCTTATGTCATATCCATACTAAGTTCCAAATAGATGCATAATATAAATTTCAAATCAGTTTTTTTTAAGGATGGAAGGAGAAACTTTTTGCATTTATGACTGGGGGAGAATTAATCAAACAAGTAATAAAGGAGATTGTGAGGAGAAAAAAAAAACCTTTTCTTCATAAATATGCTTGCAAATCAGTACATTATTTGTCTTTATGTCGTTAAATATTTGTGGGGAATTAATACATATATCTAATAAAAATATTCCTTAATATATAAGGGTGAAAGTATATTGACAGTTTTAAAATAAAAAATTAAACAATAAATTTAGGTTTAATGTAAGGACAAATTTTCCAACAATTATGGTTAGCCAAAAGTGAAATGGGATGCCTTGGAAGATGGTGAATTCCCTATCCCCATTCAGTGGGCTGAAGGTCTTCATACCAAAGTATGACCACTTTTGCATGACCACTTTTTTAGTATGTTGTAAAGGGTTTTTTTTAGTTCTGTTAGGGGTTGGATGAAATGACATCTGGTGTCCCTTCTAAATCAGATTCTGTTACTAGAATATGTACTGTCTTTTAGTGGGCAACACTTAGAATCAACAAATTCTAATCAACAAATAATAGGAATATCAACATATATTCCTATTATTCAACAAATATAATATAGGAATTAAAATTGAACAGTTTCAGTTCTGCTCTCATAAAGCTTGATTTCCTCTTGAGGAAATCATATGCACACAGATAAACATATACAAAGTAATTGGTGGAGTGGCGGGCTTCAGTAACAGCTTAAGTATTCAGGTTAGTCTTCTTGTAGGAGGTAGAACTTGGGCAGAGCTACAGGTTCTAAAAGATGGACAGGAAGTTCTCTAGAGCATACCCCAGGATGTGCTGGAACCAGCTCTTGCTGGCGGGGGAGAGATGATTGTTCAAGTTTTCACTGTGAGTATTTATATCTCAGAGATCAACAATTGATACAAGTCAGGACCTGATTTTGTGTTTTGTTGATTATATAGACATAATGTGTTAATAATGAAGAAATTTAAAAGCGTGTGAACTTATATATTTTGTCTTCCTGAGAGCCCGGTTGTTAAACATTTACCGGCACACCCCTATCTTGCTCTATAAGCATTGCCTGAGCTCAACAGGAATGCAGTAGAAAGCTCAGGGAAAGAAGTCAGTGATAAAAATAAATAAGATGATGGGTGAAAAGCACTTTGCAACCTTAAAGTGCTAGTTATCCTCTTCCTCCTCATGTTACTCCCACCAGGCCTCCATCAACTTATTTAAGCCTCACAACACCTCTGGGTATGCCTAGCATGAGGGACAGCCTTTACAAAGGCACAGTGGTGTGAGATGGAATGACACAGACTAGGGGAAAGCAAGTAAGCTAATTTGGCTGAAATAATTGTGTGGCACATGGGGCATAGGATGTGTTGACCTGAAAGTTTGGTTAAAGAGGCAAACAGGCTAGGTGATATGTAAATCTTTATTGTTTATTCCCTTAAAGCTAGGTCCATGATCATGGAGCCAAAACGAAACTTCTGACTGTCTGATATAAGAATGGCTAGGCTTAAATATGTTTTAGGACAATCCCAGGATATCTATGGCCCTCAGATTTATGGGCTCTCTATGTGCTTAAATGTACCATGAGAAAGGAATTTTCTTAATTGAATAGGTGGTAAATACAAAAAGATAAGAGAATTGACAAAGTGTCAATTGAAATTATGACCCAGGATATCTGTTTTCTTTACCATTAACATGCCATAGCATAGTATATGTCCACAAAATATGAATATGTGGGAAAAGTTCCATTATTCAAGATAGTTTCTTGGGTTAAGGGTCTCATAAAGAATGTTGTCAGCCCCATCTGGCCTTGTTGACGTAGGAAGAGGAATTCTCTGAGTTTACTGAGAGAACAAAGAAGCTGTTAGGTCCAGGATTTTCTTCTAGTTGGTTAATTGAGGCTAGGCTCTGGCCCTTAATAAGGTCCAAAAAACTGATATTTGATGCTTATCAGGTGAGGTTGTTAAGGACCTTAAAGGCCAGATGGGGGTAGGGGTGGGAAGAAGAGAGCTGTGCTAAGACTCAGAGAAACCCAGCTGTAAACCCTCCCCTCTCCAAAAAGAAAAACCAATTAAAAATGACTGGATAATCCCCTATAGATTTCATGCAGACCAGAGACAAAAAGTCTTGAACTGGAAAATTCTAAAACAGAACACAGCCCTGGGGTACCTGGACAGGTGTTTCTAGCCCAGCATGGCTCTGCCACAGCCAACATGGGAGGAAGCAGCCCTAAGCACTAAAACTGGAGAAAGACCTTGGGCAAAGATCAGATCCCAAGGCCCAGCAGCTGCGGGGCAGGGGGCGGCAGGTAAAGTGGGGTATCTCAGAGCTCTATGGTGGGAGATCAACACTGGAACAGCCTGCAGACTCATGAAGGAGGGACTTAATCTTGGCCACTACACTAAGGGCTAGGATTAGGCAGGCCCTTCTGATCTTGAAGAGTGCCAGATTACATCGGGACCCAAGCACAGTTCCCTCAACCTAGACTGATACTGAAGCTACGTAGATGACAGAACCAAGGAAAATTCCAAACACAGTTCTGCTAGAACACTTGTCCTGAAAACATAATTTGTCATGATGCTTGATATATGAGGGAATAGCTTGAGCATAATATTAATTTCATGTTTGCTTTGGTACACTTTTGTCTGACTACACAACCTGAACCAAGCCTTACAGAAACACAGAAAACACACATACACACATCAAGCAGCTACCTCAGATCACCACATACATGGGTTATCCTGTAAGGTTGTCTTTTGCTATTCTTTTGCATTTGCAAACCTTTTTATTTAAAAAAAAACCCCACTCATCCAACATCTCCAATATCTGTAAGCATCATGGTTCAAAAATGCCAAGCAGTATATGTAAAAGGAAGATTTGAAGTGTTAAATAGAAGATTGAAATAAAACATTTTGAAAGAAATGAGGACATGTGATGTCTCTCAAGCAACAGGCATAAAGGAATTATGGACCATCAGAGACAATGCCACAAAAATAGATATTTGTGGCTGGAAAATATTGTATTTCTAATTCCATTTCCTCCATAACAACTGTGGTTTTTTATTGTGGTGTTTTATATAGCATGGTGATCTAATGGCAGAACTGGCTGAGAAATGCCCAAGGGGTAAGCCCTGAAAAAGAGGAGCAGTCTCATGAGTTTAATTAAATCTTCAAGAACAAAAAATATCTGAACCACAAGGAGTACAAGAATACCTGGAAGAAATGAAATGAGAGACATGGTAGAATAGCTAAAAAGAAAAGAATGGCAAAAAAAAAATATTGACAGCTGAAAATCTGTAGTAGAAATCCCAGCACAAGACCTAAATTCCCTGGAGATTAGAATGAACCAAACACAAATAATTCAATGAGACAATAAGAAATAGTAAAACAGAATTATGAAATTGAAAAAAAATGTGAGAAATATAAAATTGAAAGCAACTGATCTGGAAAACAGATTAAAGAGAGATAATTTAATATTAGACTATCTGAAAATCATGAAAAAAATCCTGGATATCATAGTTCAAGAAATTATAAGTGAAAACTGCCCAGAACTCTTAGAACCAGATAATAGAAAGAATCCACTGATCACCTCCTGAAAGAAACCCCAAAATGAAAACTCCCAGGATTGACATAGAGAATCCAGGTAAAAGGAAAAAAAAAACTGTTAGTAGCTCAGAAGAAAGTTTCAATACCAAGGAGCCAGAATAAAATTTGGCAGCTGCCACCTTAAAGGTGAGGAGAGCTTGGTTTAACACTGGAAAATAGTCTGGCAGAAATGGGCATTTACCAGCATCTTGTACCATCTATTGAAACAGCTAGGTGGTGCAGCAGATAGAGCACCAATGCAGGAGTCAAGAGGACCTGAGTTCAAATATCACCTCAGACACTTGACACTAGCTAGCTGTGTGACCTTGGGCAAGTCACTTAATCCCAATTGCCTTCTCCTGGGTCATCTCCAGTATCCTGATGAATATCTGGTCACTGGATTCAGATGATTCTGGGGAGAAGTGAGATTGGTGACCTGCACAGCCCTCCCTCACTCAAAACACAGTCAAGTGCAAGTCATGTCATTATTTCTCTGATGGCATGGTCTTCTTTGGCAATGAAGGATGAACACACACTCATAACATCTACCAAGATAAACTCAAAGTGAGTGTGTGATTTTGATAAACAGTGATAATCAGCAAATTATATTGTTTGGAAGAAACTACCTGTCAGAACTATGGGTAGAGAAAAAGCCCATGACCAAATGAGATAAAGGCTAACAGGAGATAAAATGGGTAATTTGGATTACATGAAAATAAAACGGGTTTATACAAACCGGTACAATGCAGCCAAAATAGAAGATAATTAGAAAACTAAGAAATTTTTTTTTACTTTAGTAAACTTTCACAGATCAAGGTCTCACGTCTCAAATGTGTAGAGAACTGAGCCCAAACCCACAGTTTAAGAAGTACTGATCTAGGAAAGAAGCAACGAAGCAATGACATTAAAAGGAAACACAATTTCCATATAGACATAGTGATCTAGAAGACAAGGCAAAAAAAGAGACAATTTAAAGATTATAGGTCTCCCAAACCAATGCAGTAAGTAAAAAAATCTGAAGAGTACAATACAAGAAATACAAGAAAACTTTCTAGCACTTCTTTCAATTGTAAAGCTTCCATTGAAAGAATCCACAAATGACTTCTTAGAAAAAAAATGCTGCAAACATCAAAATCATAGTGGTTAGACTTATTAGTTCCAATGACAACCAACAAATTCTTCAAGAACATTGAGGGCCAGGATGCAGTGCTGTTGACAAGTTCAGGATAGACCTTCGGGGAAACTATTCTTTGAGACTGTGCTCATCATCATCTGAATAGCTCTCCATGCCCCCGGGTGTTGCTGTCTCCGGGAGACAAACAAGAGAACTACAGAAAACAAGGGATAAGTAAAATAGATGCCCTCTAGGCTAACAGTCTTTAAGACAATGAGACTGACCACAGCACTAGGACAGGAGATGAGCAGAATGTCACGTAGGCTTGGAGTTTCTGTCTATAAATACCTTGACCCTCAGATCAAAATACAGAATTGTTTTATCTTTTCCCTTCTTACCGTGTCTTTCTTCTTCACCACATCACCGAGCCCTGTGGGGACACAGGCCACACAAGAAATCAAGAGAAAGACCTTCAAATATAAAGGAAAAGAAATCCAAATAACACAAGACTATTCTGCATGTTCCTGAAACCACAGGAATGAATATACACTGAATATACACCTCTATACTGGATTTTTGATGCGATTAGTATGAAATACTAAAGGTAATAAGATTAATTATTTTCAATATAGCATAATTTAGAAATGCATTTGACGGAATTAACATGGCTAACTGGTAATAACTTTTTTCATATTTTTCTTACATAACATTGTGTATGTGTTTGTCATTATTGCTCAGTCTTGCCATTACAATTCGTTGTGATGCATTTGGTGATTTCTTGGCATAGATCTAGAGAAGTTTGCATTTCCTCTGCCAACTCATTTTACAGATGAGGAAACTGAGGCAAACAGGGTTAAGTGACTTGCCCAGGGTTGTACAGATGGTGTCTGAGGCTGCATTTTTGAACTCAGGTTTTCCTGACTAGTCCTGGTGCTCTGTCTTGCAGACCTCCAGAACTACTTCTAGAAAAAAGTATCTAGCAGGAATGAAATTCTCTTTTGGAGAAAGGTATGTGTGTGGGAAGGTGGGGGAGGAAGATGAGGCTAGATATAGGTGTTTGTTCTCCCTTTCAACCACACACCACTATAGCCCCTCATCACTTCCTCTCTCCACTAAGGGCACCTACCAAGTGTTGACCTGAAAACTTGGTCAAAGAAAAGGCAGCAGGCTAAATGCATACATTTTATGATTTAATTAATTAAATCATCAATTCTCTGTTAAAGAAAACGGTAACATAATGCATTATGGAGCCAGAAAAATATTCTGGCTACCAAGTACAGAAATGTTCTGGCTTATATACATTTTGCCGTGAGAAAGGGGCTCTCTTAGTTGAACAAATCATAAATTCAGTAAGACAAGACAATTAATAGAGCAATGTCAGTTGAGCCTTGTGATTCCAGGCTGGGTAAACATATGTCTCAGTGACATAAGACAAGAAAGGAAATCCCACCACTAGTGAGTGGCAGGCTTCCTGTCCTAAACAGATATTCGAAATAGCTGACATAGGAAAAGGTAAACAGAGTTCAAATAGAAATTAGGACCTAAGATATCTGTATTTTCTTTACCATTAATATGCTGTAACATAGTATATGTCTACAAATATTAAGATATGGAAAACCTCCCATTATTCAAGATAGTATCTTAGGTTAAAGGTCTCTTAAGGAACGTTAAGTCAGCCCTGGCTGGCTTTTGTTGACATAGGAAGAGGCATTCTCTGAGTTTGCTTCAGAGAGAACAAAGAGATTATTCCAAAATTTTATATTAAACATTATCATTCCCTCCTTTTGATCAAAGGCAAGCTGAAGGCTTCACTTGTAGACCATGTAGACTTGTAGATATGAAAAAAACCCTCTAAATAAGTAGTGTGAGAGTTACTCTTCATGGAAGTCTGGTCTAGGCTCTTGGGAAAGCTGTCTATGTCTGATAGCATCTTCTTCAGGCCTCTTCAAAATTGGAGGGCACGGTCCACTCAGGAGCAGGGGCAATGGAGGTGACAAATGGATCCAAGGGTCTATACCGAAAACTTGACAGGGTCTCCCAGAAAACATGATTTGATAATTGAGATGAAACAATACAACATAGTTAACATGGCTAAAGGCACTTAGCAATAGTACAGTTTCCCAGTCATGCAGGACTAGGTTCAAACAACACAATGAAGTTTTTTTACAGTTCACAAATTGCATTTTTACATTAAGTCAGGTACAGATTAGAACTTATATGGCTCACAATAGACTAGTTTTGAAAGGGAGATTTACATGTCATCAATATAAACAAGAAAATTGAACATGAACCATACAAATCAATGCAATTATTATTTCAATATTAACATTAAGTTCCTTGTATCCCAGTAATCCATTCTTAATTTTCATTTAAACAAAACTTTTTTGAATCCCAGATTTCTCATGTAGTTATCGGATACCTAGATATCTTTTCTTTGACAATAGGTTTTATTCTTGGGATAGTTCAGAAAGAGAATTCTGCCTTACTGGTTCAAATCTAGAAGTTCCCAGATACTTCTGACAATATAAATTAGTACAATTACTTAAAACTTGTTCTCCATTTTTTTTTTGAAATTTCAGAAAATTTCAGTTCATATTATTTGCTGTTTTCAGTCTTTGCCTCAATCTTGTACCTGGAATAAGAATCTTTTAAAATGTGAGGGTTCAACCATAAAATGAATTCATCTGCCCTTTAAATTATTGGACAGATATTTTAACAGAGAAGAAATAATTTCATTCACTTTTACTACTATCCAGTACAAATTTTATGCAAAAATCCAAATTTGAGATCATATTATCAAAAGCATGACAAATTTTAGAAGTCAATCATATGCATTTGCATATAATTCTTAGAGGAATCAGGCTGATCCTGTTGTTTTTCCTCAAAATTTGCTACTCTATTTAATTAGACATCTATCACATTACATCTTTGTCTTATTACCTGATCTAATCATTTCCTCGGTGTTATCTCTATATTATATTTATTTATTTGGCCAGGAATACAGGTTAAAGTTGTAAGATATTCATTCCTGCACCCCATTATATTAACTCAGAGATGTTCCAATCTCCATTTTTTTATTTCATAGAATTAGTATTGTACTTACAGAACTTCTTAGTTACAAAGATTTGCTATAAAAGAAAAAGAAGGAAAATGTTAACAGAAGGAAAGGATCTCCTCAGTTCTGGTTGATTCCAGGAATAAGCCATTATCTGACATGTAATCTTGAGGTTACCATGTGCTGAAAGTGGGGCTTAGAGGTAATCAGTTGGGGAATTTCCTTTTTCAGAAAGGAAATAGCATTTGGGAAATAAAGTTAGGAAGATCCTACCTAGGCCGTGTCCAAGGTCGTCTTCAAAACCTTTCCAAGCATTCACTATTAGCCTGCTGCACATGTCAGTTGGCTTTATAACTTAGACAACTATTCCTGTAATCAGAGCTTCAAACAGTAGTAAATTGCAGTCCCAGTCTTATATAGCAAATATTGGCTGGTGTCCCTCAGATAAAATACTTCCTCACACTTTAAACCATCTGAAACTGATACAAAAGTGTCCAAAATAACTATCTAGAGCAAGAGGGGTTTAGATAACCCATATTTATTCCCAAATCTTATCTACCTTTCATAGTTTCAAGCAGAACTTAATTTATCTTTCCAAGTCTCTCAATCAATCCTATTCTTCCACTTGCTTTTACATTTTAACCATAAGACAAGATAGCTCATAAGTTATTACCTTTTACTAGCGTAACTGTACTGGAATC
>CM053771.1:4054699-4090960 GCA_028658325.1 Potorous gilbertii | reverse complement strand
AGATCAGAAAATGGGTCAAACAGAGATAAAATCCTTTTTGCAACTGGAACAGAGAAGTGAAGCTTACCAAGAGCAGAGAAACTGATGTCGCAGGCAGAGTGTAGAGAATGCTCGATACCCGCCTGATTCTTCCACCTCCCTCAACCCCCACAGCAGCAGAATTTACTGAGCCCCTAGGGCGGTTTGCAGCTGCTGGGACAGGGTGGGAGGGATGTCTAGGACCGAGGTGGCATTTCCAAGTTTTATCTAGAAAGGCGGGCTACGCACAATCTTAGGAGTAATTTTAAATGATCAGTTCCCGAAATATTTATGATTAATTTCACAACATATAAATCTGGTAAAACAATTTTACCTAAGATGATCTAACTTTCCATTCTAATTCCAGGTTGGCCAGACCAGAATGACAAGGAAAAGTCTCAAAGTTTTGTTTGTTTATTTCCCCAGATGCAGCCCTTCAAGTCCGAATGCTTGCATGTAAATCTTACAAGATAACACATTCATTCATAGCACACTGATATGGACAGGGACATACACCAACAGACAAATTGACAACAGGACAAATACAAACGGAGCTCACAAAAAACAACCCAGAGAGAGAAGGCAATAAGAAGCTTGCTAGAAATCCCCATCTTGAATTGGCTATTACTACTCTGAGAAAAGGGTTGGAGGGGGGGGAGCCTTGGTGCCCCAAAGTTTCTGACTGTCTTAAAGGAACAGGCCCCATGGGAATAGGTTCAGGCCTCTAGTTCTTGGGTGGATTGTAACTGTCCTCTTCAGGACCAGAGTCCTTAAGCAGAAGCAGGGATTGGGTAATGGGGAGGAGCGAGGCCACAGAGGCTGCCTTCCTCAGGTCTAAGGTAGGAGAAGGCTAGGGGTAAAGATTGCATCTAGGAGCCCTCAGTTTCCCCAGATCAGAGGGCTTCAAGGGGAAGGGGAGGGGAGAAAGGGGCAAGGAATAGGGTGGAGGGAGTGAAGGGAAGGACAGACTGGAGCCCTTGAAGAAGAAAGGATTTTTGCCAGGACACGGCTAGGTGCTGAAGCAGCTCCCATCCTTACGGGGAAGAGGCTACCTGTCTTTTGTTCTCACTCAGCCAAGTCAGCAAGCCCAAGATGAAACATTCTCCCGCTGGCTAGTTGTTTTGTTGGCCTTTAAACTTAATTTAGCTGTAAGATAAAGTAACTTTGACCGGTCCAAAAGAGCCCTGTGGTGGCCAACATAATTTAGGGCTATCCTTAGTTGATTGACACTAGTTCTAACAATACCTGTGATCATCAGGTTGGTAACGGCTTGGCATACGAGAAGCAGGGGTCTTCTCAGCCGGATTTCTACTTCTAGTTTTTGACTGACCCATACAGTTGATTTCCCTAGATCGATCTTCAACAGAGATCTAATACAGAGGCGATTTAATGCAGAGTGGTCTCTGTCCTGCAGCTATCTTTAAAGGGAATTTTTGAGTCCTTTGGAAACTGGGAATGGAAGGACTTACCCCAACCCTATCAAGGCCCAGGACTCTAGGAAAAATGGTTCCTATTGGCACCGGAGTCCTGGCACTGGCAAGATGAGGAAATGTCCGTCCTGTTCCTCAGTTCCAATCCACGTTTGGGCGCCATAACTGTTGACCTAAAAACTTGGTTAAAGAAAAGGTAACAGGCTCAATGCATACATTTTATGATTTAATTAATTAATTGATCCATTCCCTATTAAAGAAAACAGTAACATAATGCATTATGGAGCCAGAAAAATATTCTGGCTACTGATACAAAGAATTGGGCAGCCTTAAATATGTTTTAGGACAAAGAAGTGTTCTGTGTCCTTCAGATTTATGATCTCCATAAGTGATTAACTAGACCATTAGAAAGGAATTTCTTAATTGCATAGGTTGTAAATAAAATAAGATAAAATTTGACAAAGTTTCAAATAGAAATTATGACCTAAGATGTCTGTATATTCTTTACCATTAACATGCCATAACATAGTATATGTCTACAAATATTAAGATATTTGAAATGTCCAATTATTCAAGATAGTGTCTTAGGTTAATGGTCTCTTAAGGAATGTTAAGTCAGCCCTGGCTGGCTTTTGTTGACATAGGAAGAGGCATTCTCTGAGTTTGCTTCAGAGAGAACAAAGAGATTATTCCAAAATTTTATATTAAACATTATCACAAGATAAACTCAAAGTGCATGTGTGATTCAAATAAATGGTGATAATTATAGGCAAGTAAGTGTAGCCTGGAAGAAACTCTTCGTTAGGTCTCTGGGTAGACAAAAAGCCCAGGACCAAACGAGATAAAGATTGACAGGCGATAAAATAAGTAATTTTGATTACATGAAAATAAAAAGGGTTTATACAGAACAAAACAAAGCAGTCAAAATACAAGAAAATTAGGAAACTAAGAAAAATTTTCTTCAGTAAATTTTCAAAGAGGAAATGTCTCATTTCTCAAACATGTAGAGAACTGAGCCAAATTTATATATTTCTCAATTGATAAATGGTCAAAGGATATGAACAGGATCTTCTATCCATTCCTACCTAATGGACAACATGGGACAACTCCAATTGAGTTCCCTATCACTATAGTTGATACTTACAGTCAGGTTCTTTGTTTGCTCATTTTTTTTTCAGTCTATTTCTTGACTTTGGACTTCATGTTAGAGTTGTTCTCTGCTGACCACTCTCTGGTCTGAGCTTTTGCATTTTATGTACTACTGCTTTTACTGCTAGGTCTTTGGATTTGTGAGTTTTCAGAGCTTCCAAAGTGGTATGATTCAGGGAAAGATCTGATCACTGACTTCTTAGTCTGTACTCAGGTCCTTATAGTGGTAGGAATCCTGGTCCCTCCCATCCTTGACCAAACCTCTCCAACTTGAAACTCTGAACAGGAACTGGATAGAGACAGAACCACCAAATATCTCCACATTCTTTGGCAAAGACTAGCTCATAGAATATCTCTCTAACCAGGTGTACATTCCCTTTTCCACCCCAGTGCTGTTGGCTCTGTTGCTGGTGCCTCCAGAGCCCACAGCCAGTGCTGATTCTCCAGCAATACTGCTTCTTCAGCTGCCCTGGGCTGCATAAGTGATTCACTTTAATGCTTTGCTTATAGGCATTTCAAGTCATTGTCTTCTGTTTGAGTCTTGAGCTCCTGCCACCATAGTTGTTACTTATGGTCAGGTATTTTTTGCTTCTTTATTTACTCATTTTTTTCTAGTCTATTTTTTTGACTTTGGACTCCATATTAGAGTTGATTTCTGTTCACTAGTGGGGTGGATGTCTGGCCTGCAAACTTGTCTTTTATGTGCTCCTACTTTTTACTGTTAGGTCTATAAGATTGTATGTTTTTGGTGCTTCCACAGTGGTGTGAATCCAAGGAAAGATTTGATCACTGACTTTTTGGTTTATTCTCTGGTCCTTACACAGGTAGGATCCCTGGTCCCTCATGACCTTCACTATACCTCTCCAGCCTGAAATTCTGACCAGAAACTAGATAATCGGTGCCAGAGCAGTCAAATACCTCCACAGGTCCCATGGAACCTTTGCCCAACCAGATGTACAATCCTTTTACCAAGCCTTTGATGCTGTTGTATCCAAAGCCCATAGCTACTGCTAATTTCATTGCACCATGTTTCCAAACAGCTCCCATCATAGACCTCTATGTCTTCCCTAAGTTGTCCTGGGCTGCAAAAATGATTCACTGTGGTTTTTGTCGTCTTTTTTGTTCATTGTTTGTTAAGTTATCAAAAAGAGGTATACTGTTAGTCTAGACAAGCATTCTGGTCTTGTTCCACCATCTGGACTCGAGCCCCCATTTTCTTTTGTATATTATGCACCCAATCTGTTCAATTTTTCAAACTTTTTGTTTCTCAATATTACAAAATAGTTTGTGGTATAATTTCAGATTGGGTCCTACTAGGCCTCCTTCCTGGAATCCTGGAAGAGTCAATTGAAAGAGACATAAAAACATACTTTTTATGGAAACACAAATTTAGAGTTGGAAGGGATCATAGAGTTCAATGAATCAAACTCCCTCATTTTAGAGAGGAGTAAATCGAGGCAGAGATTGTTCCTTGCCCAAAGCTACACAGCTAGAGGGCATCTGAGTGAGGCAGCATTTGAACACATCTTCCTGACTGTAAATCCAATGCCCTATCATTGCAACATGCTGCATTCTTCTACAGTTTTGAATATTAATTTGAATTATAAGTGACAGAACTGTCCATATCTTTTTAGCCAGTGACTCTACTATGAAACTTAACGACTCAAGGAATTATAACAATAACTAATATTTAAATAGTGATTTCCACAGCAATGACCACAGTGTGTGAGAGTTTTTTCTGGTAGACTTGGAACTTTGTAATAACACAAGAACTTAACTGAAAAAAAAATCCCAACGACGATTTTCTAAGGCAAAATGCCTTCCACACTCAGAGAAAGAAATATGGAAGTCATTCGCAGAATGTAGCAGATCATGTATGTGTGTGTATGGGGGGGTTGTGTATTATGTTTTGATTCGTTACATGATTTCTTCCATTCATTTATTTTAGTGCGACTACATAGCATGACTATAGTGAAAATGTGCTCAATAGGAAAGTATATGTAGAACCTACACAGAACTGTATGCTGTCATGGGGAGGGAGGGGGGGTAATGGGGGGAAGGTGGCGGGGGATAAAATCTTAATTTTAAGGAAGTGATTGTAGAACATTTAAAAACAAATTAATTTAAAAAAAATAGTGATTTCATGTTTAAAGAGCTTTACAGGTGTTATCTCAATGATACTCATATTAGCAGACACATTCTTTTTAAAAGTAGTTTTTATAAGTACACATAAAAACTATTTGTAATATTACATTTTATAAATTTTGAATTTACAAATTATCTCCCTGACTCCAAATCATCTTCCCTTAATGAGAAGGCAAGCAAATTGATAACTTACACATGTATAGTTATGGACCTATGTCCATATTAGTCATGTTGCAAAAGAAAACAAACCAAAAAAAAAAAACCACAAGAAAAAGAAAGTTAGAAAAGTATTCTCAGTCTGCATTAGGACTCTATCAGCCCTTCAGCTATCTGGGAGTAGATACCATTTTTCATCATACGTCTATCAGGATTGTCTTTGATTGTTGTACTGCTGAGAATAGCTAAATCATTCAAAATGGATCATCTTGGGATATTGCTGTTACTGCATCCAATGATCTCCCAGTTTTGCTCATTTCACTTTGCATCAGTTCCTGTAAGTCTTTTTTACTTTTTCTGAAGTTATCCTGGCCATTATATTTCTTATAACACATAATATTCCATCACAATCATATACCACAACTTGTTCCCCAGTTGATAGACATCATCTCAATTTCCAATTCTTTCCCACCACAAAATGAATCACTATACTTTATGAATACAGGTCCTTTTTTTAAAAAAAAAATTGTTTGGGAAATAGATCTAGTAGTGTTACTGCTTAGTCATAGGGTATGTATGGTTTTTATAGCATAATTCCAAATTTATCTACAGAATGATTGAATCAGTATACCACTTTACCAACAGTGAATTGATGCCTCAATTTGCCCACACTCACTCCAACATTTATCATTTTCCTTTTCTGTCGTGTGAGCTAATCTGATAGATGTACAGTGGCACCTCAGAGTTGTTTTAATTTGCATTTCTCTAATCAATGGTGATTTAGAGCATTTTCTTCACATGACTATAGATTATATTGCTTCATCTGAAAAATAGCTTTTTGTGTCCTTTTGACCACTCATCAATTGAGTACTGACTTATATTTTTATAAATTCGACTCAGTTCTCTACATATTTGAGAAATGAGGCCTTTATCATAGAAACTTGCAAAAAAAAATTTTCAGTTATGGTAACAATGTTTCCCTCTATTCCACTTCTCCATTTATTATTCTCTCTCATTTCATCCTGTCCCTACTAAAAGGTTTTGCTTTTGACCACCACCTCATCCAATACTCCTTCCTTTGTATCACCCCACACTCTTCCTTTCATCCTCTTCTCCTCCTTTTTCCTGTAGGGGAAGATTAATTACTATATCCAACTGAATGTGCTGTTATATTTTTGAGTCAATTCCAATGAAAGTAAGGTTCAAATATTCTCCCTCCCCCCACTTTCCCCTTCTTCCCATCCACTGTAAAAACTTCTGTAGCTCTTTTATGTGAGATAATTTACCCCATTTATCCTCTTCCCCCATCTCTGTGCAACTCTTTCTCATCCCTTAATTTTATTTTTTTCTAGATATCATCCCAACATAGTTAACTTACAGTCAGGTTCAGTCTATGTATGTTCTTTCTAATTGCTCCAATATAAAGTTCTTAGGAGTCACAATTAATCCTCCTATGTAGGAATGTAAACAGTCATATTTGAAAGTCAAATTTTTTATTCAATTCTGGTCTTTTCTTCAGAAATACTTTAATTTCTTCTATTTCCTTGAATGTCCACTCCCTCCCTCCCTAGATCATAATGTTTTGCTGGAAAGGTAATTCTTTATAGTAAACCTAGCTCCTTGGTGATGTAGAATATCATCTTCCAAGCCCTCTAATCCTTTAACTAGAAGCTGCTAAATCTTGTGTGATTCTGATCGTAGCCTCAGAATATTTGAATTGTTTCTTACTGCTTGCAATATTTTCTACTTGATCTGGGAACTCTGTAATTTGGCTATAATATTCCCGGAAGTTTTCATTTTGGGACTGCTTTCAGGAGGATATTGGTGAGATCTTTCAATTTCTATTTTATCCTCTGGATTGAAGATTTCAGTGTAGTTTTCCTTGATAATTTTTTGAATGATGCTGTCCAGGCTCATTTTTTTCTCATGCCTTTCAGGTAGTCCAATAATTCTTCAATTACCTATTCATATTTTCCAGTTCAGTTGTTTTCCCATCAAGATATCTCACATTTTCTTCTAGTTTTTCATTCTTTGGATTTTGTTTTATTGTTTCTTGGTGTCTCATGGAGTCATTAGCTTTCACTTTCTTGCTCTAATTTTTAAGGAATTATTTTTTTCAGTGAACTTTAGTACATAAATTCCCATTTGGCCCATATGTGTGTCAGGACACTTTATGAGTATCTGGGTCACTCATACTTAGAACCGCATCATGAAAAGCTCAAGGGAATGTTGAGAAAAGAATTTTGTATTTACATTTGGAATAAAATGGAGCGTGTATTGATATGGATTGCTTCTCCCTATGGAATCAGAGAATTTATGTTTAGATGTATATGAGGATTTCTGGAGGAGAGAAAGAAAGTGAAGTGAAATTTCTTCATCAGAACAGGCATAAGGGACATGTTATAAGGAAAATTCCATGAAGAATTGGTGAGATGCCAGAAGGTATTCTGAGTTTTCAGGGTGGGTTTGGGGTTGAGGAGAGAGTTTCCTATGATCACTGAAAAGAGCATTTTTAGATCTAGCTTATTTCCTGAGTGCTTGAAATAAAGTCTTATCCAGATGAAAACGTAAAGAGGATTCTTGAGAGATATCAATTAAATATCTTGATCAGTCAATCACATCAATCAATCACAATCTGGACTGAACTGAGACTATTTCCAGCCAAAGGAAAAAGAGTTGTTATTATTATATATTAAATAGAGCCATCAATTATTACTACATTGAGGGCTTGAGGTGGCTCTGGGTATCATGTGTCAAACAAAACATCTCATGCCTTTGCTTATGATTGTTTTTTTTCATTAATAACATACATTTGTTAATTTTGACATTTAGTTATATTGAAATACAGATAATGAAGAAGGGGAAAGGAGGTTTCCTTCATTTATTAACAAAGGTAATATTTTATTAACCAAGGTTGGAGATTGATCTAATTATGAGAAGGACATTGCCAGTTTCCTTATGAGAAATAAAGGGTCTAAATAGACCCCTAGAACTCTGGAATTTGAGAAAACAAGAATGAAGAGGATTAGTCAAGAGTAGATTGATGAATGCTATATATGAGAGGTTGACTAGATCTGGAAATATGTTGGTACTTGGGATAGCTGATCTATTTCTCCAACTGGGTAAATGTGGAACTCACGTGTGGCCAATGTGTTAAGAATTTGATATTCTGCCATCTTATTTTCTTCCATTTGCCTTATAGTGATATGGCTCACATTTTTAAGGTTTCTATTATTTTCACTCATTCTCTATCATGCAGATAAAATCTTTTTACTTTTTCATCATTTTGCTTTCTTCTTTGAAACAACTTATTTATGCTCTTTTTGCAGGTCATATTTTAGTTTTACTTCCTTTACTTCTATCATTTATCTGCTGAACAATTATGGAATTTATCAATTTTCTCCCTCTTTTGGAAATTCCCAAGAATTTGTCTTGTGTATCCTTTCCAATATAGTCTCTTCAGTTCCTGTTCTACCCTTCACAGCATTTACTCACAGTGTGGACTTTCACTGGAGGAAGGCAGGCTTTTGTTGATTGATAATTGGATACCTAACTCACCCCCAACAGAAACTTGCAAGCTTCTTTTCCCTCTGTTCCTAACTCCTTCCTTCTCCATCCTCCCACATCCATCCTTTACCACTGTGGGGCAGGGGCATGGACTTTAATTTAAGGAGAGTGTCCAGCTGGCCCATCTCATTTCTGATATGCCTCCACCACTTTGGGACTTAATCTGACTGGCTTTTCTACTGTGCCCAGGGTCTGGGACTTTCTCCCATCCCCTAGACTTTACAGCTTCCTTTTGCATGATGACTTTCCTTATTAGATTATAAGCTCCTTGAGGGCAGGGACTATCTCACTTTTTTTAAAATTTCACTTCATGTTCCTTAGCACTAGACGTGGTACATAGTAGGTGCTTAATAGTGATTGAGTATTGACCACCCAACCACTCTCATTTTAGCACCTCACCCTTGACTCTCCTTTCACAAGCAAAGTCATTCAAGCTGAGCTAGCTCTGCGCTCCCAGCTTCCTTTCAGACAACTTTAACATGTCCAGTATCCTAAATCCACAGTGTCCACAAGAGAACTTATTACCTTCTCTCTCCCTGTCAAAGGCAGCCTCATGCTCCATCAACCTATGTTTCATTCTCAACTCCCTCTTCTCTCCCCTCTTATCCAATCTGCTGCCAAAGTCTGTGAATTGTACCTTGTAACATCTCTCAGATATACTCCCTTCTCTCCTCTGATACTGCTCTCATTGTCTTACCCCTGGACAGTTACTGTGGCCTGCTGCTGGGTCAGCTGGCCTCAAGACTCTCCCTACTCCAATGCATCCTCCATTTGGTCTAATCTTGTGACTCCTCAATAAATTCCAGTTTCCTGGACTCCTCCTCCCCCCCCTCCAGGATCAAGTACAAATCCTCCTGCATTGAGAGCCCTTCATGACCTAGATATCACCTGGTATTCCAATATTCTTACACCTTTTTTCCTGCCACCTTGTCGTTGACCCAATGACACTGACCTCCTTTCTTCTCTACAAGAAGCCACTCCATCTCTTGGTTCAGGGTATGTTCTCTGGCTGTCTCCATCATTACAGTCTATTCCTCTTCTCTGTTTACTAGTTTCTAAAAAGTCCCAACTAAGGGCTGTGCCTCCTTCCTTTCATAGCAAATCTCCTTATGGCAGGAAGAACTTTATTTTTGTTATTTAATGAAATCTTGTTACCGCAATGCTCCAGCAGTTCCAAATTACTGTAATGGGAAGTAAAAGTAAAGGACTCCCACTCTGATGTTCTTCCTCTAACTCTGTTCTTCAGATTAGCTCTATAAGGTCTGAACTGGTTTTCACATGAACTAAGTACTGGAATGCATATCTGATTAGATTTTTTCAAGTTTTCCTAAATTATACTAAGTCTTATCACTAGCAGCCCTTAGCAGCATTACCTAGAGCTGGGGTGGGGAACCTGTGGCCCCATGTGGCCTTCTAGGTCCTTGGGTGTGGCCTTTTGACTGAATCCAATTTTACAGAACAATTCCTTTTATTAAGGGGGTTCTGTGAAGTTTGGATTCCATCAAAGGGTCACACTTGAGGACCAAGAAGGCCACATGTGGTATCCCCAACCCTGATCTAGAGAATCTCCACAATTAACTTGGAACCTAGATGATGGTTGAAAAGCAGTATGGGACATCTTGTCTGGAGTTGGAGCCCTTCCTTGGGACGGTCACCTGGGGAATGACCCAAAGGAACATGCACAGACACTTGAAAGAGACACAGAAGCTGCTCCCCAGACACTGCCAGATTTGACACTCCTCAATCTGCAGCTCCACTAGATCTCTTGATTCACCTTGTCATCATGTTGTTCATTTGATTTAGTCTCTCAGTGTTTTGGACATGTTCCCTACTCTGTAAGCTGTGAGTCGTATCTGCTCTGACTCATATTGCTTTGGAAATTATTAGAAAATGATGAGATGATTAGTCTCAAGAGGGAGAAATAAATGGTTCAGTTTTAGATAAGCATATAACAGAAAGCTGAAAAAAGTATTGTCCCCCTCTACAATATTGCAAACAGGAAAAAGGAGACAATAAATAAATTTGCTGATAAATTGCAGGATTTCATGAAAGTAAATATCTCCATGTTCTTGAAAACAGTATAAAGGTAAGGACTTGAGTCAGTATTACATTAATGCTGGAAAAATATTTGGTAAAGAGAAGAAGCCAGAGTTGATTGTTCAAGGGTTTATACACGAGACCTTTTTAGGTGAAGTCTGTAGATGCTCCCAGGCCACCTTCATGCATATATTCAGCCTACATGTATGTATTTAGGCTACTGTCTGGGGTAATCAATAAACTTCATTAACTTGAATTAGCTTTTGTCCCTGTTTCTTGTGACCCAACACTTTTCATGCCTTTAAAAATGATGGAAATGACAAAAAGGAAACCAATGATTAGACTTTTTTTAACTTTAAAATTCTCAAACACCAACTAAAAGGAGCACTTTACATACATTATAAAAATTTCAATATGCTGTTTATAAAGCTGTCCTGGTTTTATTGGGAACTTCATCTCTTCTATTAAAAAAATCGATCAATTACCTTCTTTTCCTTTTTTGGTGGGGGTTATGGTCGGAATCCAATCTTATTCATAGTTTCCTTTATACTGCCATTGTCTCATATCCCAATATGAAAAACAAACAAAAAGCATTTGTAACAAAAGCACATAGTCAAGTAAAAAATCAATTCCCAGGTGTATTTTTTATTCAACATGTCAAATCCATCATCTCTCAGTCAGGAAACAAGTAACAGGAAAAGTGGTTGGTTATCACAGTAATCTGAGTAGTGACATCTTTCAAAGTTGTTGGTCTTTACAATGATTACCTGTTTTTATAGAATATTTGTGTTCCAATCCATCCATGTACCAACTTATGTTCAGTTGACATGACAATCTAGGGCATGACACCTTAGTTTCAAGTTTTGTCCACTAAAGGAGCTCCAATAAATATTGTCACATTCTTCAAATCTTTTCCTTTCTTTGATGTAAGGGACTATGCCTTCTCATGGTATCACTGGGGTGAAGTGGAGACACAATGTAGTGATTCTGGGAGCTTCACACCTTTACCAACAGGGAATTGAGTAATTTGCCTATTTTCCCACAGTTGCTGCAACCCTGGTTATTTTTTCCCTAGTCATCATTGCCAGTTTGCATGAGTAGAAGGTGGAATCACGGAGAGATTTTCTTTTTTGGTGGGGGAAGGTAAGGCAATTGGGGTTAAGTGACTGGCCCCAGGTCACACAGCTAGTGTGTCTAGTGTCTGAAGTCGGATTGGAACTCAGGTTCTTCTGACTCCAGGACTGTACCAGCAGAGATATTTAAATTTACATTTATCTAATTATAACCAACTTTGAGCATATTTCCTTAAGCTTTTAAAAAATTTAATACTATTTTAAAATAAACTTTTACTACTCCCTCTCTGACGTGATATCTCACAGGAAAAAAGGAAAGTAAAAAAGTCTCTCATAACAAATATACAGTCAAGTAATAAATTCCCTCTAACATTAAATTCCATTTTTTTGTCATTTTTACTAATCTGAGAATCTTTCTAATTACTATTGATTTGCGTTAGGGACTACAGATGGAGAACTTTGCCCCCATAGTTTTGTTCATGATGTGTATTTCTTCCTTTGAAAATAATCTGTTTCAACTTTTGATCAGTTGTCTATTGAGGATTGAGAAATGATGCACTTTTATAAATATGTACCCATCTTTAAATATTTTGGATGTGAGGTTTTCATCAGAAAATATTTGCTGCACATTTTTTTTTAGTTAATTCCTCCTATTTAGATTTAAGATGTAAAGTCTTTTTGTGTGACACAAGTTGCTGATCTGATTTTCTGTAACCTTCCCTATCCCTCCTTTGATGATGTATTCTTCCCCTACCCAGCATTGCAAAGTGTATCTTCTTCATGATTCAGTTAATGTGTTTGAGGTGACCTGAATGTCTAATTCATGTATCCATTCAGAGCTAATCTGGCATACAGTGGGAGATGCTGGTGTATACCAAGATTCTGCTAAACTGCTTTCCAGGATCTCCTAGCATTTTGTACTGATTAGTAAGTCCTGGCCTTGTAGCTGGAGGTATTGGGTCTATTGAACACATAGGAGGAATGGGCTCTGGGGACTAGGGTGACTGAGAATGACTTTTCTCCCTCTATCTAGCATGTGTGACTTGTCTAAAGTTGAGCAGAAGTAAAGCTGGGGCCCTAGCTGCGTTCCCCTGATGTGTTGGTATGCTACAGTGAGACCAGCAGGAATGTCAGTGAACTCTTGATGAGAAAGTGCTCAGTCACTAGGTCCTGGAAACTTAGACAGTTTCTACAGGACTCCTCAGAATAAGATTATAGGAGTAATTGTTTTTGAGGATGGAATGGTTGGATAGCTTTGGAAACTATCTCAAGGCCAAAGGTCATTCAGTGGTGCAAAGGAAATAATTATGGAAGGTGGGAGTAGGATGGGAGAGAAAAGAGCACTGTGGAATGAAACTTGGAGGAGTGGAGGGAAAAGAAGGGTATTTTCTCCTGTGCCATTCATTTGGTGAATGAGAGTTCACAATTTCTTGATGTCAAGTGGAAATGGGAGGAGGTTCCTGTGGGAAATCATACAAAAGGCTTGAAGTGGTTCATTTCTAGTGCCTATTTTGAGAGGACAGCTTTGAATTGGAACTCTTATTTATTCCTGAGTGGGCTGCTAGGAAGGCCATGAAAAGTTAAGTTTGCCACTAAGAAGATTCCTTTTTCCTTGAAATTTCAAAAGTGAGAGGAAATGTGTTTGAGTGACTGAGGAGAGAGAGCCAGCTTAGGGGAGTTACCGGCTTTGCCTCCATGCTTGGGACAGGATCCTAGGTGCCAGAACCCAGGACAGTCTGTTGCTTACCTACACATCAGTTCTTTCCCCTGCCCAAACGAGGCATTTCCTGCCTGCCATATTCTGGCTTGCTCTCAGCCTTTAAGCTTCAAAAACCTACAGCCTGGAAGTTCAGGATGATGACTAGAGATCAGGCCCATTCAAGGGCACCCGTGTCATTCTCTGGATACCCTCCCCATGAGGTGTGGGGTTTCTGGGCTAGCAAGAAAGGCTCTTTCCAAACAATGGACTGGGAGTTGGCGAGCTAGGCTCCATGAAAATGGATGAAGAATGGGGAAAGTGATGAGCCAGTTTGGGGAAGAAAGCCTAGGAGGCAGGAAGTTGGGAAAGGATGACAATTCAGAGTGGTGGGAATGATTGAAGGCACAATCTCCTGGGGAAAGAGGGAAACGGACAGCCTGGGATCCAGGATAACCCTAGAGGCTTTCTCTTGGCAGGGACAATGATTGCTCCTCAGAAAAGAGAGGAGGGGCAGTCCAAGTAATTGTTTTTACAGCAAGATGACAGTCTTCCAAGGGCTTCAGTGTCATGCAGGGCAAATGCATTAGTGTGGCCTTGATTGGATGTATCAGGATGAAGGCATGCTAAGAGAGGTTGGAAGGCAGTGATGGAAATATTTCAGATAGCTGCTGTGGGGAGTGAGATTATAAATGAAGCAAAGTTGTAAAGAAAGAGAGTGCGAGAAAGCCTGTTCAGGGCTTAGGAAAGGGACAGCAGTTGAATGTGAATAAGAGCTTTCTTTCCACTGATTCCCTTTCCATGATATTTTCCGTGTCATCTCATTCACAGGGGCCATCATGTCAGTTTTAAGTCATCGAGAGGAGAGTGGAAGCGGATTGAATTCGGAGGAAGAATTCCTTTTGCTTCCTTCGCTCACTTTGCCACCGCAGTTTGTCCCCGGACATTTGCAAGACTTGGAGGAGGCCCTCTTGTGTGAGGACCTCCCAAATGCCTACCAGACTGAGGACAGTCAAGGAAACAGCAGCGATGACAGAGACGGTGCCAATTCTGTTGACAGCAGACATGATGCCAGTGAAAATCTCAGGCAGGATGTTCATGCCAGTGAAGACTCCAGCAGTGGCTATGGTGAGTATTGAGCCTGAACTGCAAGGGGAGCCTTGAGGAAGTCTCAACTTGGTGGGAATATCTTTTCTATGGAGGGGAAGAGGGCCTATTTTAGTAAGGGTTAAAAGTTGGCAAAGGTGAAATGTTTGCTGTATTTCAAAAGTGCTTAAATGAAGTATTCCTTCCCTTGAAGACTAGGCACTTTTTGCCACAATTTCCTTCTTGAGATTGCTCCAGTGTACTGTCCTTCCCAATGATCCATCTTCCACTTTTTCTCCTTCCCAGGTCTACCACAAGAACAAGGAATGTCCACCGCCTGCTGCCCCTTTCACAGCATGCACGCTCCCTTGGAAGTCAGCCACAGAAAAGCTGCTGAGAGAAGTGGGAAAAGGAGTCAGTGGAAAGCAAAGGTGGACGAAGTGCACAATGAGTGTGAAGCCAGATGTCAATGGAATGATCCTGAAGCGCTATATTCCCGTTCCATTTTCGAGGAAGTTGTCCCTATGTCAGCAGCAGGTCACCTAGAGTTCTGTGGAGGTAAAGTGAGTTCTGATAAAGGACTCCTCCTGGAACCTGTGTTTGTCCCAGGAAAACTGGAGGATTTGGAAGATGCCCTTTTCTGTCCCAACCTCCAAGCTGACTCCGAGCTATGGAACAAGAGGCTGCTGCTGCAGCTCCTCGGCTGCCCTTTGCCATTGTGTGGTCAGCTTGGACTCTCCTGCTGCCACTTTCCAAAGTCTGGAGGAAGCCACAGGCAGCCCATGTGCACTCAGACTCAAGAAAATGCCAGTGATCAGCACAGGTGATGATGGTGAGGTGCCTTTGGACATTTGCATGGAGAGCTTTCCCTCGGATTCGCTTCCTCTTTCTCTGCATCTGCTCTTTTTTCCCTAGTTGGGAGCAGGGCGCAAGGGGCACACAACAGACTGGGGAACCAAGAATCAGGACAACTCTCCGGTGTGTGCCTTCTTTAGGCAGTTTGGAAAGCCATGAAAAATTCGAGAGGTCAAGAACCTCCATCTTCCAAATCCAAATGTAAAAAAAGCACAGGCAGCCCATGGAGACAGAGAAGTCCTTTGCCCAAAGAAGAGACAAGACTTTCCGATGCTATGACTTTGCAGGAGGAAGATTCCTTGTCATGCTACCTGGCAGACTGATAAGCCCAACAGGTGGACTGACTTACCTCCCTCCATGCATTACATTTCAGATGAACGTTTGGGAGAGCGGGGAATGTCGGTACATGTTCTGGGGATGGAGAAAAACAACACTTCCATCAAAGGAATTTCCAAGAACATCACGATCTCTGTACAGAACGTTGTTTCACCATTTTCTGTGTACGTTACTAACACCAATCTAAAGCATATTAATTTATCCCTCAATAAATATTGATAAAGAATATCGATAAATGCTATTGCAGCCTGTGTCAGTCTCTCTGTCTCAGTCTCTCTATGTCTCTCCATTTCTCTCTTGATCTTGTTTGGGACAGGATCCTAGGTGCCAGACCCAGTACAGTCTGTTGCTTACCTACACATCAGTTCTTTCCTCTGGCCAAAGGAGGCATTTTCTGCCTGCCTTTTGGCCCCTGCTCCCAGCGTTTAAGCTTCAAAAACCTATAGCCTGGCAGTTTGTAGGGCAAGATCAGGATGATAACTGGAGATCATGCCCATTCAAGGGCACCAGCGAACTGGAGAAGAAATGGACATAGAAGGAAATGAACCACTTCATTACCTTTCCCAGGAAAACCCTGAATGGGGCTAGAAAAAGTCAAGACAGAACTAAGAAATGGCTGAACTGTGTAACGTTTTATTCACTGTGCCATCCACCAGCCAAAAGAAATCATAATAGAAACAAGTGTCCAACAGTTACCTAAATATTTATATCAGAATTTTTTGTCAGCAAAGAACAGGAAACTAGAGAGTATTAATTGACTACAAAATCAGCAGTGAAATTATGGTATATGCTATTATTATTGAGTACTGAAAATCAATGGCATCTCTTAGGAAAAGTCACTATATAGGGCTTTATACACAGTATGAAATTTGGGATATCTAATTAGGACTGTGCTCAAGCAAGAGGCCTTCCCTTATTTGTTAGATCCATCACTTTTATCTCTAGCGTAATTTATCCAATGTATAGTCAAGTATGACCTTGTCAAGGCTTTTCCGCAATCATGGCTTTTTATAAGTCTTTTTTCCCGTGTGAATATGCTGATATCCAGGGACATGTCCCAACTGGGCACATTCATAATGTTTCTCTCCACTGTGAATGGCCAGATGTAAAGAAAGAGATGATCTGTGACTGAAGGTCTTCCCATATTGAGTTGATATGGAGCTTGTGTCCAAAATGAATTTTCTGATGTATAACCAGCTCTATAGTCCACTTGAATGCCTTTCTCCATTCAGTACATGGATAAGATTTATGTCTGGAATGAATTTTCCCATGGGAAATGAGAGAAGACTGTTGCTAGAAAGTCTTACCACATGAGTACATTCATGTTTCTCTCCAATGTGGCTTCTCAGATGTATGGCAAAACTGGCGCTGCATCTGAAAGTCTTTCCACATTAATCACATTTATCTCCTGTGAATTCTCTGATGTACAGCAAGACTGACACTTTGTCTGAAACTCTTTCCACATCGATAACATTCATAAGGTTTTTCTCCAGTGTGTATTCTCTGATGTAGTGTAAAACTGGAGTGGTGTGTGAAAGTCTTTCCACATTCGTTACACGTATAGGGTTTCTCTCCAGTGTGAAGTCTCTTATGTTGAGCAAGATTGGAGCTCTGTGTAAAAGCCTTTCCACATTCTTTACATTCATAAGGTTTCTCTCCAGTGTGGATTCTCTGATGATTAACAAGACTGGAACTGTGTCTGAAAGTCTTTCCACACTGATTACATTCAAAAGGTTTCTCTCCAGTGTGGATTCTCTGATGTTCAGCAAGGTTGGACCTCTGTTTGAAAGTCTTTCCACACTGATTACATTCATAACATTTCTCTTTAGTGTGACTTCTCTGATGTACAATAAAGGATGACTTTTCATCAAAAACTTTACCACACTCATGACACTCATAGGGTTTCTCTTTAGCATGAATTCTCTGATGGGAGATAAGGGAGGATTGTTTCTTGAAGGTCTTTCCACACTGCATACAATGATGTAGCTTTTCACTAGTATGAAATTTCTGATGAATGGTGGATGACTGTCCCATAAGGGCTTTCCCACATTGATTACAATCACAATGTTTCTTTCCATTATTAATTTTCTGGTGTTCAATGAGTTTTGAATTACTGCTGAAGGCCTTCTCACCTTTACCTGTACAAAGTATTTCTCCATTATGACTTTTCTGAGGTATAACTAGGTTTGAATTCAAGCTTAAGGCCATCTCATATTGATCAGTTGCCACTTCAGGAGGCTTCTCAACCACCTCTACCTGTTCAATAGAGCATTTGCTATAGTTACTATCCTGAGAACAGCCATTTCCTGACGTCATTCTCTTGCAGTTAATTAGGACTGAATATTGTCCAAAACTCCTTGCATCTTTATCAAATTCACAGTTACTCTTTTGTTTTTTGTCAATCTTGATAGCAGAATCCCAGGTTTCTTTCAAATTGAGGTCAGAGTAACTACTATTCATGAATCTTTGTTGTTGTGATTCTTCCATAGAATTGCTCAACTTGGCAGTAGCCTTCCTCATTTCAAGTCTAGTCTTTCCATCTAAAGTAAACAAAGAAACAAATATATATATATATATATATATATATATATATATATGCATAGTGGCACATACACATATACACAAATATATCCTCTTCTCTCCACTGACAGAAAGGAAACCAATTTGGAATCTATTTCCTTTGGGAAAGAGAAGAATCTTCACACTTACATGAGCAGACTCCATCATTTGAAAATGCTTTCAGCTCACATCCTCAGGACGATTTAATTTCCACAGAGGTTTACAAACAATCACACTGGAACCTGAGACACAGGTAGTCCCAGCATTCTCATTACATTCACAACTCAGAGCATGAGCTCAGAATGGGTGAGTGGCCTGACCAACATCTCTGCAACTGACAATAGAATTTAGTGATGGGGCAAGCATGTTCATGGTAGTAGTCAAACTATTTTATCATTGCTGGTTCACTTGTTTGTATTTGGAGATGTGTGTACAGACTGTGGTGTAAGCAGTAGGTTAAACAAATACTCAGTGGAAGGAGGGCACTTGGTATATCTGTAATATTTTAGAGGCATTACTGTACAAATATGAGTTAATGAACAGTATGAGAAATGTACTGTAAAGAATTAAGTTCAGATATTTTTGAACTATAAATTTGGTTGGATGTTTTAAATTTATAGTTCCTATCACTCTGTAGATTCACTGTGTTTATTAAAAATAGTGATTACTATTTTGCATTCATTTGGTTGAAAAATAGTTTCTTTGGGAAGGCATCATTAAGTTCCACGATTATAGGCAGTAGACCAATATCTTACCCTGGAATAGAAGGCAACCATTACCTGGACAATGATCCCTGACACAATCAGTTCCAGCCCAGTCTTCTGGTGAGTATTTTCCTTCTTAATGACTGTATGTCCCTCTATGTCACCACCCTTCAGTGGCTTGTCAGCATAGTTGGGGGATTCTCAGGGGTTAAGGTTCTGATTCTCTGCATTGACCGTAGGAGCCATACTTTTGGTGTAAGGATGCCTTTAAGTAGAGCCATCTTTGGTCTTTGCCTGAGGCTCAGCTAAGGTTCACAGCTCCTAAGAGCTAATGGCAGGATCTGAATGTCTGTCGTCTTCTAATCATGTTCCACACTCAGACAAGCAGCCTACATTCAGAATGTGTAGTCCATCCATAAACACAGGTGCTGTAGGTCCAGCAGGGAATGACTCCTGCTGCACATGAAACTATGTGGGTGTAATGATAACTTAAAGAATGCAATGATAATTTAAATGCAAAGATCTTTCCTATTCATTAATAGCCCCATGTAACTCGCCTGGTCACATGGAAGTCTGAGTCACGTGGAGCCTATGGTGGGAGGAGTTTGCTGAATGGGTGGAGCAAGAAGTGTGGAACTGAGGAAATTGTTCAGAGTAGTTAGAACAAAAGGGAGAAAGCAAGCAGCTGGCTAGTGTGAGTGGGAGAGTTTGTTTGTGATTTAGTTTAAGGGAGCTGCTTTGTAGGAAGCCTAATAGAAGAAAGGCTTGGGGATGGTGTTGCTCTCTGCACAGTTATTGTGTATGGATTTCTTTGTTGCTGTGATGGATTTGGCTGTCTGGTGTTTGAATAAATGTTTTGGTTCTGTCTTCCAGGAGGAGAGTCTGTTGTATTTCACGATTCAGAATTGCACTGGCATATTCATGGCTGCCAAAGGCACTGTGAATATCACAGCACTACAGAGGGGTAGGAAATCTTAGTGGGGGGTGGGAGGGTGGAATCTCTGAGATCCTTGTTCTTTCCCACAAGTGGCCTGTTAACTGCTGGTCTTCACAGCAACACCCCCAACCACTAATGCCCCTAGACCTCTGCAGACCTTCCAGAGTCAAGAAGCCTACAGTCCCAGGAGGCATGCGATTCCCTAGCCCACCTTGCCCCTCTCCACACCCCTCTGCAGGAACTCTATCACACTTTCAAGCCTTTTTTCAAATGCCAATTGATACTTTTGACTGGGTCTTGGTTCTGCCTGTTTCTCTTTATTGACAAGTGTTGATTCATTATGTTGATGCATAGTCATTCTTTGTAAATTTCATAGGCTAAGAAATAGTAATGTTGTGTAGAAATTTTCAATATTGTATCCAATCTCTTATAGGTATCGAGATCCATAAATGTTCCATTTGTGACATATAAACACAACATTAATATTATATATTACATATAATATTATTTTACTACCTATCATGTCCATAAATGTAGGTTAACTTCCCCAGTGATCCCATTTATTTTTTCTGTTCTCATGTCCAACATCACATCATGACTGCCAACCTTGTTTTTTGAATTTTCATTCTACATAGATGAAAATATATATACATATATATATATATATATATATATATATATATATATATGTGTGTGTGTGTGTGTGTGTGTGTGTGTATGAAATATTCTGTTCTGGTCCACTATTTTAGTATAATCTTTATCTATTTATTTTTAAAAATTTATCTCTCATTGTCTCTGTTTCCCAATAAAAAAAGAAAAATCTTGTAATAATTACCAATTTTAAAATCCCTTTATGCACCATGTGCAAACGTCCTATGTCTTATACTGAACCTTAAGCCTGTCACTCATCTGTTAGGAAATGGATAGCATGCTTCACTATTGGTCCTATTGAATCCTTAGCCATTTTGTGGCTGAGAAACCCTTTGAGTCTCCACAATATAATGACCTAAGGAGCTTGTACTAAAAATTATTTAATGGATCCTTACCAGAAAATAATTGCCCAACTTTGTTATGAAAATATTTAAATAAAAATGAAATAAAGTTATATAGATATTTTCTTCTGGAACAATACACATGTATATGTTCCAAGCACAATAGTTTTCTTTCTGCAGTAATTCCAAACACTCATGATCAGGTATATATTGTTTTTCAAGTTCATGTAATGATGGCATCAAAATCTGACCACTTCCAAGCGTAACATGTTCCTTCGTCTTCTCAACCTGAGATCAAATTGTTTCCCAAGCCCTCAGAAAAGCCAGAAATTCCAGTACAAATTGACTCCCAGTGGATAGTCCCAGGCACACCCTTGTGGTCACTTGCTTTCTGTCACTACACCAGAGTACTTCCCTCATTCCCAGGGCATCTTGCAAGCACAGCTCATCACCAGGTAATCACCAGATCAAGACATTACAGACACCTGCACAGATGGCAGGCTTTTTGGAAACCATGAACACCCTACAAGTGATCTTGAAACCATCACGGACCATCATAGACTTTCTACAAAAACAATCCTTATACTGGCCCTCATTACAGTCTTAAGGCTTTTTTTCTGATTTGAAATTATCCTGTACTTACGTTAATGCTCTACCATCTGGTAGATTTCCAAAGGAATTTATTGGCAACATAGGTCAGTCATTGAGAAGAGTTCTTGTGAGAGTATAGCTAGTTTGCCAGGGGTAGAAAGGAAAAGTTATATCTGAAGAGATTTTTTTCCTTAGAAAGAAATTCTTTCCTTACAAAGCTGGTTTTATTATATAAATATTGTTTTAAAAAGATGTGCAATTGTACTTCAAGCATATATATCACTTAATACACTACTTGTCATTAGGCAATAGAAAAAATAAATCTTTTGCATGGTACAAAGGAATTCAATTTTTTTATTTTGATGACTTTGACGAGCTAAAAATAAAACATCCCCAACTCTCAGCAAGATAACCTGTTAACCTGTAAAGCTCTTCTCCCATTTCCCCCCTCATCCATACATGAGGGAACATTTTCACTGCAGTCTGGTTATCTATTAAAATACAACTGATGGCACAAGGGATCGTGTGCTGGACCTGAAGCCAAGAAGACCCAAATTCTAGAACCACCTGAGAAGCCTACTTGCAACGTGACCCTGGGCAAGTCATA
The DNA here is from genome assembly GCA_028658325.1 of Potorous gilbertii. Taxonomy (NCBI): domain Eukaryota; kingdom Metazoa; phylum Chordata; class Mammalia; order Diprotodontia; family Potoroidae; genus Potorous; species Potorous gilbertii. Next base: position 4,069,022 of record CM053771.1, on the reverse strand, counting down.
GTGTGTCTGTTGGTCTCAGCTTCCTTATCTGTAAAGGGAGGGATAGCACCTACTTTCCAGGATTCCCATGAGGAACAATTATGACAAATTCGTGAAGTTTGGGGCATACATAGGACACTATATAACTGTTAGATATTATTAGCAGTATTAATATTTTGACTCTTTCTCCTCAACTCTGCTCTCTTTCTGGAGCTACCATTCTCCTCTCTCCTTTTGCTTCCTTATGTCCTTGTTGAATTTATACCAAAACACCTGCCTCTGCCCAGATCTCTTAAGACTGAGGCTTAGGATTTGTCACTTTCTTCTCAAACCTGTTTTGATACTAGATTGTGAACTTCTTGACATCAGAGACTCTTGCCTTCCTGTGTATTCCCAGAGCTTAATGTAGTGCTTAGAACATAGAGGGCACTGAATAAATGTATATTCATTGACTGATTGGGCCCAGGCCCATAAAGAGCCCTCCCTACTACCTTAAGTCCTAGAATGGGGTCTCTCTCCATTGGTCAAATATAGCTTCTGGTCTCAGTCCTGTTTTCTGTCTCCTTTCACCTTATAATTTAAAAAGAGTTACTTTTGTCTGGTTATATTGCAGACCAAATACTGGAGGTCCCAAAAGCTACTGGAGGATGTCCTCTATAAGAAACCTGGGAGCCTCTACCTCCCTCCTACCTAAACTGAAGATGGCAGTTACCTATGTGAATCTAGCCAATGATTCTCCAATCCTGGAAACAGAGAATGAACCATAAAGATCACGAAAGGAACTTAGGTGGATGACTTATGCAAGCCTCAGCCTTGGATTACTCCAGCCAAGACACTGGTCATTGGTCCCACTCATGTACTGCTGAGTAAAAAGAGAGAAAACCATGAAGCCAGGTTGCCTCTGTCCACTACAAATTTAGGTCCCATCCTTTCAGCTGGGCCCTGACTGGGGCAAGGCAATCTTTTGACATCTCCCTAACTAACTCCATAGCAGCTTTTCTGGATCTTCTCATTCCTCCCCAGCCCTACCACATGATTTGTTCCCACCCGAGATCTTGGCCTCATACTCTCACTGAAACGATGGGACATTTACCAAGAACTCTCCTACCCCCTCCTCAGCTCACATAAATCAGATGCCTTTTTTTTTTTGAATAAACATTATTTTTCTAAGGAGGGAAGAGTTGTTTTGGTTAAATAAATTATCCCAATTAGATCGTAACACAGTTCGAGTTCACCCCCAAACTGCTGAAATCTCCAGTTCAATTAGTCAGAATAAAGACTAAATAAAGCTTGGCAATGTCTCTGTTCCACCAGATTCTTGGTTTCCTACTCAGCCTATCATATGTGAAAGCATACTAGCAAAAACTACCACCCCTTGGTTAAAGTGCTGTGTGATTACTGGTGCACTTCAAAACTCCCTGAATAATACACTGGGGATGCTGGTGAGCTTCTTTGATACATATTTGACTTTTGACTGGAGAGAAGCCGCATCTTCCTTGTCTCTGATTTGTCAGACTTTACTCATTGGTGAGAAGTTGGTCAGAAGTAGATGCCTTCTTTTCTACCTTTATTTCTCTCATGCTTGACAAGGCAAACATACCCAAGTTATCCCATCCCATCCCATCCCATCCACTCCTCCAGCATATTCCCCACTCTACTCTCACCATTTTCTCATTCATTTTCCATCTCTCCATTTTTACTGGCTCTTTCTCTTTTGCCACAAATGAAATTTCTCCCCAGTCCTTCAAGCACTGATCCATCTCCATCCAGCCATCTCCAGTACATAGCACTGTAGGCCTCTCTTCCCTTTCATGGCAAAACACCTAGAGATGGCCATCTATACTTCTGATCTCCTTTAGCCTTCATTTCTACAAAACTCTGCAATCCAGCTCCTGACTTCACTGTTCAATGGAAACTCCTATTCCCAAAGTTACCAATGATCTCATAATTGCTAAATCAATCCCCACCCTTTTTAATCTCCCTGCAGCTTTTGACACTGTCCATTACTCCCTTTCCCTTGATACTTTCTTCTAAGTTGGATACCTTCTAGGTTCATACCCCAATTACCTCACATCTGCAGGATTGAAAAAGCCTGCTGTTTTGTCTCACTGTCTTGAGTCTCTCCCTAGACCAGATAATGCTCTACCCAGATGTCAAATTCACTTTCCTAAAGCTCACATCTGATCATGTCACTGCCTCCTCAATAAACTGCAATGGCTCCTTAGTACCAAGATGACATAGAAAGTCCTCTGCTAGGATGTTAGGGGCCTTCCTTATCTGCCCTTCTCTTCCCTTTCCAGTCTTCCTTCATCTTACTTCCCCTTCACCTATACCATAATCCAGTAGCAAAGGCCTTCCTCCTATGCCTTGAACAAGACAAACCTTCTCCAATCTCCATGGGCTTTCCCTGACCTTCATTCCTGAAATGCTCCCCCTGGCTTCTCTGAAGCCCCAGCTCAAACTTACCTTCCACAATAAGGTTTTTCCAACCCTCCTTGATCTGAATGTCTTCCCTCCCTTGACTAGCTCCAGTTTAACCTGTACACAGCATGCTGTACATGGTTCTATCCATGTTCCCTTCCTCACTGGTGTGAGCTCCTTGAGAGTAGGGGATGTCCCTTGCCATTCTTTGAATCCTCAGCGCTTAGCACACAGAAGGCACTTAAAAATGCTTGTTGACTTGAAGAAAGTCTAGGAAAAATCCTGTATCAGACAGCCCGGGCCCTTTCTGGATTCCTTCAGGAGAGCTCCATGACCCAAAGTTCAAACAATGCATCTTATAGGATCATAGTTTTACCACTGGAACAGAAGTGAAAGACCATGCAGGCCAACCCCTTCATTTCATAGATGGGGAAACTAAGGTTCAGTGACTTACCCAGGATTCCACTGCTGAAAAAGAAGTCTAAGTTGGGTCTTCTTGAAACCCAATCTGACAGTCCCTTCACTGTGGTATGTAGCTACCTTTGTGATAACAGCCCTCATACCCCTGCTTTCCTTCACTCACCTGAATAGGAGGTTCTTGGACTTTCTCTCTCCAGTGTCCACGGTGCTTCCCTTTGTCCAAAATGGGAGATCAAATATAGTCTAGGAACTGGAAGTCCTGCACATGGGAATAAAAAGATGAGTATGGAGACACACTGGTAATTTAGTTCTCTTTAGGGAAAGAGGCCACAGGAGGGTTCCCAGGACTCCTCAAGGATTTTTACCATGGTATTTCTAGTTGGGAACTTCACTGAGGGATGGGAAGATCATTTCAAAGCCAATTTGGAATCAGAAAATTCTGTCTTCTCCACTTCCTTCATAGAAGGATGGGCAAATTCAATAGATTCCACTACCTAGAAACTGAGGCAACTGGCAGTATAGTGGAGGGAGCCTTGGGCCTTGATTCAAGAAGCTCTGAGTTCAAATCTGGTCTGAGAAATTACTAGCTAAGTGTTCCAGGCAAGTCACTTAACTTCTCTTTGTTTCCTCATAAGTTTCCTCAACTGTAAAATGGGGACCTTTATCATCTAGTTCACAGGCTTGTTGTGAGGATCTAATTAGATAGCATTGTTTCCACTATACCTGGCACATAGTAGGTATAAATATAAATGTTGATTCCCTTGTCCTCCTTTCTGCCCATTGGCACTGGAATTCTGGGGATTTAGGAAGTAAAACCAAGGACCATCTTGGTATACCAGGCTTCCAAGAGTGAGACTAGGAGTAGTGAGATGCAAATTTATGCTTGTTAACAAGAACACCAAGACCAGCCCCAGCACAAAGAAGAAGGAGCTACTTTGGGAGGTAGTGGGTTCCCTTCACTGCCCATCTTTGTGAAAAAGTTGTCTGAGCAGTTTTCAGAAACTTGGAGGACAAAATGCATGCTGAAGTAAAGATGCACTAGATAAGAACTCTGAGATGAGTTCTAGGTCTGAAATTCATCAACACTCATTATGGCCTTTGATCTCAAGCTCCCTAGAACCAGCAAGAGAGAACTTCAGGAGCAATAAAGGGGACCCCACTCCCTATTACACACAGAAAATACCTTTTACAGGAAACCAGGCAGCAGCAGGACTTGATCTCTTGGACACAAAAGATCCACATTTTGGCCTTTCTAATAATTGACAAATGCTATAAACCATGCACACCAGGGAAGGAATGAAGAAAGTCCCTTTGATAATAGACTCATAGCTACAGAAATGGTCCTTACCTAGAAACAGTAGGTTCCCAGCATTCTCTAGCATGACCTCCTTGTACAATTCCTTCTGAGGATGGTCCAAGAGGCCCCACTCCTCTGGGCTGAAGTTCACAGCTACATCCTGGAAAGTCACCAACTCCTAAATCAGGAAAAGTCACAGAATTAGAACTGAAAGAGACTCCAGAATTCATCTAGTTCAATGCTCATCAATTTACATAAGGAAATATGAATACAGAAAAGGGATTTCCCCAAAGGTCATCCCTTTGTGAGTGTCAGAGTCTCCTCTGTGGCTAGCTGTGACCATTAGTACTCTGCACTGTGGCTGTAGCAACTTCGGTTCAAATTAGTCATGGCAAGAGGCATAGTCATGAAAAGTTCAATACAGTATTGAGAAAAATTTTTATATTTGCAGTTGGAATAAAATAGTAGGTCCTACATAAATGCTTATTCCCTTCTCTTCCTTCCACACCCACCTCACATCTGCCCTCTACCCTTCTGCCAGGCATTTTCCTTAAGTTCAGATTTGGTCATGTGACTACTCCACTCTACCAATCCCAGCGGATCTCTCTTGTTCTCGGATCAAATACCAACCCTCTCCTAAGGCTGGAAAGCCCTCCTACCTAACTGACCCCAACGTCTCCTACCAGCCTCATGAGACACTCCTCAGCCTCTTATCTCCTGAGATCCAGCAACATGGGCCTTCTCTTGGGTTCTCCACCTCCACCTCCCTTCCCTGGAGCTCCCTCTCTGCTTCCCTCCACCGTGGAGGCCCCTTCTCCCACCTCAAGCACCCTCTTCCGCATCGTCACATCCGCTGTCTCTGGCTGCTGGTGTTCTTCCTACTATATTGGGCATGGAGCCCCTTTTATTTATTTGATGTCATATCTTTTTTTATATTGATGTTATATCCATTTTGGTGCTTGTTATCTCCTCCATTAGAACATAAGCTCATTTGAGTAGGGATCATTTCATTCTTTGGAGCTTTATCTCTTATACCTAGTACAGTACCTGGGAAATAGCAGGCATTTTAAAACACTGTTGATTGACTGGATCTTTTTTCTAGACTTTTCTTCCTTTTCTCAATCTTGATTACTCTGACAAGTGGACTTTCTTGGGCTCTGGGCCTAGATCTATTACTAGGTATTTTCTCATAAGCATTCTTGCCATTTCTGCCCTCCCTCTTTGGATCTAGTGGAGTAGAGTACAGTACCATGCTCCTAACTTCCTCTACCCACTATCTCCCATTTTGTTATACCCAGACTGCTTTCCAGATGTCCTCACATGATGGGGGAAAGGAGTCTAGTGGAATCCCTACAGCACAGAAACCTAAGGGAGATAAATCTAAAACAGGAGGGATATAGATAGTGGTGTCCTATGAAATTTATTTAACAACCAGCTTTCTGGAAAAAAATACACACAGCACATTTTTAAGATCTTTGTTTTTCATGAACATCATTTTCTTATGTCTAAAAAAAAAATCAAGCCTTCACTTGTAGTTGAATTTCCTAAGACCAGATGCTCACATGGAAATTTTCACAACTGGCTCTTTCCGGTCAGTTCATGTTGGCTCCATCACACGTGTGGAGTGTGGAAATTTAATGTCGGGGAGTATAGAACTGAATCCATTTTTTTCCGTGTTCTCCATTTTTCTGTGTATGACTCCTACATGAACCACAGGACTAACTGCAACAGTTGGGTTTCCTTCAGTGTCTACTTCCCTCTTCTAATTTGTATAAAAAGACCCCATTGCTAAAAAGAGAGGCCTTACCCATCTCTGGAATGCCCTTTGGGATGTAGGGTGTGTTCCAGGAAGACTAGTACCTCTAGTGTGAGCACTGCTGAGCCCATTTCAGGGCTGCTCATCCACCTTTGGTGTCTACCTGATCCACATGGCTCCAAGAAGCTGTAGCATGTACAGTTGGTTACTAGTAAACCATTTCGGCAGACAGCCTAAACCAGACTGAGGGTAACTGAGGGGTTTAACACCCATCGGTGAGTTAGAAGGGTGTCTACCCCAGGCATGTGAAGACTTCCCCTGGTGGAATGGGTGTCTGAGAACAATTTGTTCCAACGGCCATGAAGGCAGCTGAAGCATGTACTATGGAGTGCTTAGAGTTTGGTTACTCATTGAAGATGCCGGGGTCATCCACTGTGTCTCAAGCCATTACCAGGCATCTTGACTCTGTCCTGCCACTGGATTGGGATGACTCTGGAGCACAGAGTGAGGCCCAGGACTTTGTGCAACTCTGCCTCATTTAAATCCAATTTACACACGAATCAAAAGACATCACCCAGGCCATTTTACCACTTTTACCTGTGTCTAAGTCCTGTGGTGATAGACAAGTGATGAAGCAGCAGGTATGGACATACTCAGAGCTATAGTCACAAACCTACATGAAGGCAGCCCAGGCCACAGGGTCATTTACTGGAAGTAGCAGTGGGATTCGGCAGACCCCTGCATGTCTGAGCAGCCTTTTAAGGATCACACTGCTCACCTCCTGTTGTTAAAAAAGGCTAGAAAATGTGCCCTAAAAATGGTCTGCTTACCAAAACCTGGCCTGATTAACTTGGCAGGTACGGAATCCTACTCTGTGGTAGAAACACAAAAAAAGTACAAAAACATCTACAAAGATAATTCTACTCACAATTGGCACATGGAATGTGATGAGCACACATATAGACAACACAAAATCCAGTAGACCTGAAAGACTAACAGCTCTTGTAGCAGGAGAGCTCAACAGCTATCACATCCAAATAATAACCCTGAGTGAAACAAGGCTCACAAATGAAGGCCAGTTTACTAAAGTTGGAGCTGGATACACATTTTTCTGAAGTGGGTGCGGTGAAGGGGAGTGCCGTGAAACTGGTGCAGGTTTTACAGTCAAAGCTAATCTAGTCAGCAAATTGGTATGTCTGCCAAAAAGGAGTGAATGACTGACTTATGACAATGTGATTGCCACTTGCAGGAAAACGTCATGCCACCATCAACAGTGCCTTGTTGCCACCATGAGGAACCCTGATGGGGTCAAAGAAAAACTTTCTGAGTACCGGGAGACCCTTATCATCAATGTGCTGAAAGAGGACAAGCTAATAATTCTGGGTGACTTTAATGCTAAAGTAGGCTCAGATTACCAGACATGGCAGGGAGTCTTTGGGAGGAATGGAGTTGGAAATAGCAACAGCAATGGTCACTTACTACTGAAGACTCACACATTTCATCACCAACAATGTCTTCAACTTACCTAAATGTAATAAAATTTCATGGATGCACCCTTCCAGCAAACATTTGTATTTAATAGACTATGCTATAGTAAGGAGAAGAGATACACAGGATGTTATGGTGAGGAAGGAAATATGTGGTGCAGAGTGCTGGACAGATCATAGACTTATCCTCCTAATCTAAATATTTGCAATCAAAAAAGTGGTGGCCCCTAGGCAAGATGAGTACCAGAACACTTAATGTTAACACATTAGAATACTTCTCTGAGGGAGAACAGGTTATAACTAACTTGGAGGGAAAGTAGAGCCATCACAGAGCTGGCAACAGAAGAGCAGAAAAGGAGTGGGCAGCTTTCAGAGATTTGATGTATAGTACTACATTTACTCATCTAGGTCACAACAGCTGCAAACATTAAGACTGGTTTGATGATGATGGGGAAATTCAGAAGCTGCTAAAAGAAAAATGAGAAAACTCCACAGGTTTTGCTAGCAGAACAGTTCATCCATTTCTAAGAAGGAAGCTTTTAACTCCTTCAAAAGTAAAGTACAAACAAAGCTTAGAGACATGCAGGATTCTTGGCTCAGTAAGAAGGCAGAGGAACTTCAGCTGGATGCCGAGAGTGATAATCCAAAGTTCTTTTATGATTCTCTGAAGGCTATTTATGGGTCAAAAAACTATGGCGCATCTCAAGCACTCCATGCTGATGGAGCCACATTGTTCAGTGATAAGAACATGATTCTGGGGAGATGGGCTGAACACTTCCACAGTGTTCTCAACAGACCATCATCAATCAATGCTGAAGCCATTGACCATTTACCTCAGGTTGAAGTCCATCCCTCCTTAGCTGAACTTTCAACTGAAGAAGAGGTTTTGAGGGCCATTAGGCTCCTTTCATGTGGCAAAGCACCTGGTGCTGATTCTATTCCAGCTGAGATTTGTAAGGTAGGGGGTCCATTGCTCATACAAAAGCTGACTGAAATTTTCCAAGTTATATGGCAAGAGGAGGTTATCCCCCAGGAGGATGCCTCCATTGTCCATCTCTATCAAGGTAAAGGAAATAATTGCCCTGTGATATTCATAAGGCAGGGGAAAGCTCTCTCTTAGTCATTGCTGTCAAGTTTTTTGCCAGAGTCCTCCATAATAGGTTGATCTTTCATTTGGAAGATGATCATACACCCGAGAGCCAGTGTGGCTTCAGAAAGAGCTGAGGAACAGTTGATATGGTGTTTGCTGCCAGACAACTTCAGGAGAAATGCTGGGAGCAGAACAGAGGTCTGTACACGTTTGTAGATCTGACCAAGGCTTTTGATCCTGTTAGTCATGACAGCTTATGGAAAATTATGTCAAAATCTGGTTGCCTGGAGAAATTTGTCAATTCCATGAGAGCATGCTTGCCTGGGGTCTGGATAATATATGATGCTCTGATGCTTTCCTGAGGACCAATGGAATGAAATAAGGCTATGTGCTTGCTCCCTTGCTTTTTAGCATGTTTATAACAAAGTTGTCAGATGCTTTCAGTGAGGATGAACATGGCATCAAGGTCAGCTTCTGTACTGATGGCAAATCATTTAACTTGAAAAGGCTACAACAAGCTAAGACTAAAGTACAAGGAGAGTTGGTACTTGATTCTTTTTTCACAGATGTACTCAATGTAGGCTTGGAAGCAGAGATGCAACAAAGTATGAATTTGCTGCCTCGGTTAATTTAGGTCCAACAATTAACACCAAGAAAACAGAGGTTCTCCACCAGCTAGCACCCCACTATCCGTATGTGGAACCATAATTTACGGCAAATGGAGTAGTTTTGAGTGTTGTAAATAAGTTCACTCACCCTGGCAGTACACTTTCTAGGGATGCACATATTGATAATGAGGTTGACACACACATTGCCAGAACTAGCTCAGTGTTTGGGAAACTCCATAGCAAAATGTGAAAGAGAAGAGATATTAAACTGACTACCAAACCGAAGGTCTACAGAGCCATTGTGCTGACCTCATTGTTGAATGCCTGTGAAACCTGGACCATCTACCAGTATATACTAGGAAACTGAATCACTTCCATTTGAAATTTTTTAGGAAGATTTTGAAGATCCCTTGGCAGGATAAGACATCAGACACTGAGGTCCTTTCTAGAATTAAACTTCCAAGCATTCAAACTGCTTCAGGGAGCGCAACTCCAATGAACTGGCCATGATGTTTGAATGCAGAAGTGATAGTTGCCAAAAAGACTATTTTATGGAGAACTCACACAGGGGAAGTGCTCACATGGTGGTCAAAAGAAATGATACAAGGACACTCTCAAGGTCTCTATTCAGAACTTTGGGATTGATTGTATGACATGGGAGACACTGGTACAGGACAGCTCAGCATCGCATGCCCTCATCAGAGAAGGTGCTGGGCTCTAAGAGCAAAGTAGAATTGAAGTAGCTCAAAAGAATGTAAGATGCACAAATTTAAAACACTCACCAGTTGTGCATGACCTGTGGTAGAACACTCAGAGCTTATATTGTTCTGATCAGTCACAGGTGGACACACTGTACCTTGACTCTAACCTAACAATGTCATTTTGGTCATCTTCCAAAATGAAAGCCAACAACCAGCATCACCAGAATGCCATCCTCCCTTACCTAGCCAGACAAGATGTTCCTCTGGATTTGGTACCACTAGCTATACTAACTAGGACTATAGCTCATCTATCTCCTGTAACTGATAAAGCCCTTTCTTCTTAACAAGCCCACCTTTTGGTCTGCAGAATCAGCCACAATGTAATGAAGAGTCACTGATTTTCCATCTTCTTGTGCAATGTATAAACACCACTAGCTGAACTAATGATACAACTTGCCTTTAAAATCTGGTGGGGTGAGCCATACTCTAGGGTATAAGAAAACATGTTTCTCTCATTCCTGCTGGCTCATTGGCATTAGCTAGTGAAGGGATGAAAAAATCCATGCAATGGGAGCCAGATCTACCTTCTAGGAAGGAAGCAGTTGCTGGACTTCCAAGGAAAAGGAACATCTGGCTGGCCCAGAAGAAGAAGAAAGGAGTGATGAGAAATCTTTATTTCACAGACATTGGCTGGGGTGTGCTCTCTGTCTATCTGTCTGTATCTCTCTCAAAGAGAGCGCCCAATAATGTCTTGTCTAGTCTTCAAGATAATTTCATCTTTCAGAACATATCAAAAAGGAGACATTCCCGTCTGAAAGTGATTGCCACTTCCAGGACAAGAAAGAACTGGTTTGCAGGCATGGAAAGAATGGGACTCTTGGGGGCAAGTGCTGAACCCCTCCTCTAATGAGGGACCAGAGGAGAAATCTGGGGATGGGCTGAGAGGAATTCTAGATTGGGAGGAGGCAGGTTTCATGGGACTCACTCAGAGTAAGCATAAAGATGATCCCAAGCTCCTCATATCTTTATGGAAAGGCAGCCCAAGAGCGATGAAGGACATTCAAATAGTTAATCATCAAGACACTAGGAAAATAATATCAATAAGAAGAAAAAATTGTCATCCCAAGAGATCAACATCAATGGAGAGAAAACTCAGTAGCCAACATAAGTCTTACAAAGAAAATGAAACCCACAACAGGACTCAGAGGATACTAGACAAGTGTCTAGTAAATTCAGGGTCAGCATTGCTAGAGCTCTTCACAGTCAAAGGATAGAAAGAATCTGGGGACAAGAAAAAAGGGCCAACTTGTTTTTTTCAACTGGATGGGAAGATGTGGAATCTGGGCAATTCCTAAAGCCTCCATATTACGTATGTGTGAATGTAACTACAAGGTGTGTGCCCTCTCCCTGACAAATAACTCTTCCTTAAAATTTAAAAAGAAATAGAAGTTGGCACATAGTTACCCTCACTGGTTATATTCTCTAGGCATAAGTTTCATTTTGATCAGCTTAAGGGGCCATAAGGCACTATCTGAACTCCCTCTGTGTACCCCAGATAAAGCTCGAAGCCTGCCCCTACTATATAATTATGCCCTTCTAAAAATTGTATAAAAAACCCATGGTTTTGCTCACTTCTTAGCCGGTCTTGGCCAGAACAGACCAGCCAGCTTTGTCACTAAACTGGTTTTGCTAGTGAGATGTGGAAGCCCATCTGACTGCCCAAGGGAAGTCATGATCCAGTAGCCTTAATGGAGTGATTCTGTACCCTTGTAAGCATGGATAGCTCCTGGTGAACAACTCCCATCAGTCTTGCCCAACACCATCTGTGGACCTCAGCATTTACAATAAACATCCTGTATTGAGTATCACTCCTGACTGGACCTAGCACTTCATGTTAACTTGGCCAGAGAACAAAGCACATGGCACCTTGTTCAAGTATTGAAAGGAGGGATCCTACTTTGGAAGGGACATGTTGGTTGGTTGGGTGGTGCCCAGAGTTAAACCAGGAACGATGTATGAAAGTTATAAATAGGTCAACTGGAACTTAACTTTTGGGGAAAAAAACCTAACAACCTAAAGTGACACCAAATAGCTCCCAATAGTGAGGGCTGTCCCAGAGGTAGAAGAAGATCCTTCACCAGATGCAGGCAGCTTTCCCAGCCTTGGAGGTCTTCAGGTAGAGGTTGCACGGTCACTTCCTGGTCCCAGTGGGGACTCAGCTGGGACTTGGGTAGGAGAAGGGGTCACTGAGGAAGTGAGCTCCATGGACTGATCACTTACTATGGGCCAAACTTGACTTGGGTCCCTGTGGGGAAGACTAGAGTAGGGAAATAACTACCTTTCAGAACAGCTAGCATTCAGACAAAGGACTTGGGAGTCTGATGGAAGCAGACCATGTGATCTCCTTCTCTTTTGTTACTTTGTTGCTTCTTTCTTGCAGTTCCTCCTATTGGTTTTTTACATCACTACTAATGGGAAAATGTATTTAATGTGGATGTATTTGTAGAATCTTTATCAGACTGCACACCTTCTTGGGGAGGGGGAGAAAATTTGAAATTCCTAATCTTATGAAAGTGAATGTTGGTAAGTAAAAATACATAAATATATATTTTTAAAAGTATGTCGACAGATGATCTTGTCCCGGCCCCAGGCGGGTCACATCCCCTCACCCCTGGACAGGAGCAGCAGCTGCAGGGGGTCTGCCCACCTCATGTCTCTGCCTTCCTCATGTCCCTGCCCTCTCCTGTCCATCTTCTTTCAGTAATTAAAGTGAGTTCCCTAAAGTGCAAATCTGATCACATCACCCCCCCACCCCCACTAGCAGGGCCCTACTGCCTCCAATCAAATACAGAAGGCTCAGTTCCTAACCTGCCCCCTCCTACCTTCCAGTGCCCAACTGCCCAAAACCTCCTCTTCAGTCCAGTGATACTGGCCTCTTGGGGGCCCCTCCATTTTCTGCCTCCCTTCATGTTCTCTGGCCATTCTTCAAGCCAGGCTCTCTTGCTCCCCCTCAGATTATAGACCTCCCTGGCTTCCTTTGAGTCCCAGTGAAAATCCTACCTCTTACAGGAAGCCTTCCCCACCCCCTCAAGTCTGTTGCCTCCCCACTGTTAATTATTCCCTAAGCATACTGTATGGAGTTTGCTTTGTATTGTATATACCATAGGCTTGCTGTCTCCTCCATCAGACTGTGAACTCCTTGAGGCAGGGGCACTTTTGCCTCTTTTTGTAACCCCAGGGTTTAGCACAGTGTCTGGCAGGCCATTGTTAAGTGTCTTTGATTGATGATTTAGGCTCAGGTCCACCTGGAGAGATAGTGCTATTATCATTCCCATTTTTGCAGATAAGGAAACTGAGGCAGACAAAGGTTAAGTGACTTGCCCTGGTAACGTCTGAGGCAGCATCTGAATACAGCAGGAGAGAGCAGGACAGTGTTGTTACTCCTGTACGCAGCACCATATCTACTGTACAGAAACAACCCATAGGTGAAGTCTCACCAGTATCACAGACAATCCCCTGTGTTTACAGAAGTAGCCTTTTTGGCTGATGTTGGTCACATCTGAGGATGGAGTGCACTCACCTGGGCTGGGGGTCTGCAACTCCCAGAGGCCATTCCCTCCGGCTCCAGGTTCCCTGCTTGGGCCAGGCCTTGATCCTCTGCAGGCTGAACTGGGGAAAGCTGAAGGATCCCTTCCAGAGGGGAAGTCTTTTCCTTTTCTTCCCAGGCAGGTGGCTGGCCTACAGGGAGTTACAGAAGGTGAGGTCCCATAGGAGTTACAAAGGCTCTGCCCCCGTCCTCAGGGTAGAGACCCCAACCTACAGAAGGTGAGAGGTATCAGAAAGGGTCAGCTTTGGAAATGGAGATGGTGCCAAATAGTAAGACTACTCCCCTCCCTCTCTTGCTCTTCCCCTGCCACATTTCACGGCAGGAGGCCAGGCTAAGGGAGGCTCTGGGAGCCAGGACAGTGTAACAAAGCTGGGGGGAGGAGGGGACATCTGAGTGACAGAAGGGTCCCAGTAGGGCGACTGAGCCTGAACAGACAAAGTAACTATGTCCTGGGTCTCCCTAGGAGCCAGTGGGGGTGTGACTCCTGGAACCCTCTTTGGATCTGAGCCTTGGAGATTGCTTCTCTGGGTCCCTGGAGGGAAACTGGAGACAGGGAACTAAAGGCCTGGGATCTGAGAGGGAGGCAGCAGGACAGCCACAGGTCCAGGTAAGGGAGGCCAGGCAGGAGCTTTGGTGCCTGGGCTGTTGGTGGGACAACGGAATATCTAAACAGGATCTGGGGGCTGGGCGACAGGACACTGGGGTCCTGAGAGGGGGGCTGAAGGAGGTCCTCCTGGGTCCCTATGGGAGAGGGCAAGTGGGAGCCAGTGGTAAAGCTGGAAAGTGATGGGGGCCTGGCCAAGGGGCAGGAATGGGGAGCCGGCCTTGAGAGGGAGGGAGTCCACAGGTGACCCGGTGGACACAGCAGGGGGTCAGATGAGCAGGCTAGGACCCAAAGGAAAGTTGTGTCAGCAGGAGAACCCCTCTCTGCTTTCTGGGTCACACCTACCTGGGAGC
>CM053771.1:4033539-4054599 GCA_028658325.1 Potorous gilbertii | reverse complement strand
GGGGAGGCCGGCGGGGAGATCGGGGCTCCGGGGAGGCCGAAGGGGAGGCCGGCGGGGAGATCGGGGCTCCGGGGAGGCCGGTGGGGAGATCGGGGCTCCGGGGAGGCCGAAGGGGAGGCCGGAGGGGAGATCGGGGCTCCGGGGAGGCCGGCGGGGAGATCAGGGCTCCGGGGAGGCCGGAGGGGAGACCTGGGCTGCAAGGGAAGGCGGAGTAACCCCAGCAGCAAAGAAAGAAAGCAGCTCGGAGCGAGTTAGGAGGGCTCCGGCGTCCAGCCAGCCCACTGTGGGCCGGGCCTTCCGGTCCCAGAGTCCCGCCCAGCCCAGTCCAGCTGAAACCCCAGGATCTTCCGTTTCCTCCAATGGCTCCCAGACCCTGGGCGCCTCTCCTCCCGCCCTCCACCACTGGAATAACCCCTTTCCACTCCAGACCCCGCCCAGGCCTCTACACTCCACCCCAGGGCTGACATTTCACCTGGAGCTACGGCTCTGCGAGTTGGACCCTTCTCCTAAAGAGCAGAATCTGCAGCTCTTTCCCGCCCCCCACACACGCACGCACACCTTCTTCCAAACCGGGACTACCCATCTCCGGACTGGCCCAACCATACCCATCCCCCACGTCCCTCACTCACCTGTCTTCCCTGCAGTCTACACCCCAGGGTTACCCACCCGATTTGTCTTTGCCTCCACCCTGGAAACCTTTGCACACGACTGGAGTGTTTGCCTCCACTCTTCCCTAAGGGACTTTCTCTCTCTGGAAGACAAATGGATCCTCCGAGAGAGCTGAGGGCAGGAAGTCAGGATCCCTGGGTCCCAGAGCAGGTAGTACAGGTGCTTGTAAAATGAGCCCTTCTTTCCCTTCATATTATCAGAGAGAGATTTCAAAGCAGGGGGAAAAATTCAACTCAGTAAGTGATGGGCCAGGGGATTTCAGATTTGGGGACTGGTGAATTCCCTGTCCAGCAGCTAAGAGAAGGTGGAAGGTAAGCCACGCACGTTTCGCGTTGAGGAACAGAGAGTGCCGGGATGGGTTCTGCCCAGAGCAGGGAACTTTTGGTTCCTTCGAAAGCCATAGGATTTTATCGAGTGATCTCCTAAAATCAGTTTATCCCCAAACCTTCATCTTCACAATATTTGCGTTTGGCTCAGTGTCTCTTGGGACTTAGCTTTCAGTGGGAACTAAGGAGGGAGGTTGTTGCTAAAGCACACCTGTTTCCATGTGGATTTGAAGTGGATGGTGTACAGCAGGTTTTTAGCTGAAGAAAAGGTTCCTATTGGAGAAGGTAAGGACAAGGGAATGGTTTGACCGGAAAGCAGGTCACCTTGACAGCTGTGACTTCTTTCTTTCCACATTAGAGAAACGGAGAATAAAACGATGGGACATGTCTGCTACTCCTTGAAGGAGCTACTTGTCCAAATGTCTGCACCAGGGCTCTGGGCTGACACATAGCTCCCAGGTGTTTTACCTTGTGATGATCAAAAACATTTGAGAGACGGAGTTTGGGGAAATTTAATCATTTTATTGAGAAGGCCAGTTGTTATTCACAAAAGGATGGTCATTTAGCCATCTCTCTTAGACCAAAGACAGTCAGGGCGGTGGGTTCACAGTTTACACATACTTTGAAGAGTAGTAGGTGTTCCGTGAGGGGCTGAGAGTGACATCACATTACCCTCGGACAGAGAAAATATCTCTATACTCAGACAACCCCCAGCCTAGAGCTATCTACCAAAGGATCTGGCTCCTACCCAAGGAATTTGAGGAGAACACAGCGGGTTTTCCCATCTCAGATTAAATTCCTTGTAAGGTTGAGTAGAGTCTGACCAAGATGGAGGAGGCTTAGCTCAATCTCATTATCAGTAATGTCCTTCAAGAGACTGACGTTTTTAAAATCAAGAATTTGGAAGAAGGGGAGAGCTCTGAATCTCCACAAAATGTTGGTTCTTAATAATCATTTCTCTCAACCTGTGCCTTTTCTTTTGGTGTGATCAACCAAAGGTAGCAGGCTATTAAAAAAAAAAAACTTTCAAAAAGTCTTAAGAGAAGACAAATCTCTCTTTTTTTCTGTTTCCAACATGGGCAGTTTTGGAGGTTGCTGAAATGAAAGACACAGAAAATTATGTGGAAACCAAGGTAGAAAACCTGGTTGGAAATCAAATTTGTGAAGAGGACTGATCAATTTCTTTCATTTCTAAATTATAATTTGGATGTCTTTATAAGGTATTTTGATGAACTTATGGGGTACTAGCAAATTCTGTAGAGTTTGATGAAAACAAATTCACGGATCAGTTATTCAATAAAATGACTAAGGATTGATATATGTTCAGGAGAGATTCAGTGAAATAGGAATTAGGGAAGTGTTAAAATAAGAAAAACTTAGGAACCAGGATAGGAGGAATTAGAATAAAACTCTTGTGAGCTTAAATTATTTCACAACTGAAAATTTAAAAAGAAACACATTTGTTAAACCTGAAAAAGTTCAGCTAGCCAATCTCTAAGCCTGCAATTTGAGGTATTAATATGTGAAATTTGTTTTAATTTTAGTGTAGAATAAAAGGTATATTTAAAAAACGTACTTAAAAGTAGGACAAGTTTACTGCAGGAAGGAATTTTTATTATTAGGAGGTAGAATAAGGCGATTTCATACCATCTTCAGAAAAGAATAAAAGTGGAGTTCTTCCTGTTGGTTACTGCTTTTAAACAATGAACAGGAAGGCACCATATAGATCCTGATTGGAATTCCCAGCTTGAAGGTGAATTTCAAAGTGCTCCCAAAAAAAGAAAAGTTTATTTTGAGATCACGAAACAACTGAAAGTAAGGGAAATTTAATGCTATTACTGCAGTTTAAATCAAGTGTTCAGGTAAATTAAAACATGATAAAACGTGTTGAAATTAGCACAAGTGAAAATAAGTTCAAAATTGTATTTTGGTAGAACTCTATTTTGTAGGGCAATAATCAGGGTAAAAGCTATTACTGAGGCTAGAATTGAGCACAGAACATAGAAGTAAATTATGTACATCTACTGCCCCAGATAGAGAGTGCTCAGATTACAGAGGACCACAATGAAATGAGCATATGGCTTATGAAGGCATAAAATACAGATTTTGAAAGGGAAAAGCAGAACTTTCAAATTATTTCAGGACAAATTAACATTTTATAGGATGAAGTAAGGAGATACCATAAAAATTAAATTCTTATTACTTAAAAGCTTGTAAAGGCACAAAACAAACCACAGCACTTTGGAATCTCTGCTAAATGGTATATTGTGATAGTTTAGGTTAAGAAAAGCAAACTAAATGGACTGAAGTTTTCAGTGATTAAAAGGGAATAGAGAAAAAGTTCTACTCTGAACCCTTCAGAAAAGTATACTCTTCATCAGATAGTTTCCTAGTGGGGCAATTCCTGTTGGTATTTTATGATGTCAACATAATGATTTACTAAAAGAAACTTTAAGTCAATAAACGATCTTACAAATAAAAGACCAACGTGCAACTTGCTTCTGGACGATGCTATGAGATAATAAGTTGAAGAAGAAAAAGTTAAAATATGAAGAGAGCTCTAAATAATAGCAATTTACTATTGTGAGAAAGATAACAGAGACCCTTTTAGGGTACTAATCTTTGTGACATTTCTGTGACGTAATTGGACTCTGGCTGATCCCCCTTGATCATCGCCAAAATAGCCGGATAAATGCCTTCTTCTCTAAAGTCGTCCTGCTTACTGAAATCTATGAGCAGCTACAAGGAGGAGCTAGGAGGAACCTGAATCTTGCAGTTGTGCTGAATGAGTTGTATTTGGATGTATTTAACTATGACTCATACAAAGCCATTTTGATAGTTACCAGTTCTGATTGCCCAAAATGTATCTTAAAATGAACTTTGCATTTGTCAGCCTTGAAGAATCTAAACAGAGATCAATCCTATATTAGTATGTAAGAATCCTATAGTTAAAAGCGAAAAAGCAGAAATATTGAAAATATTCTTTTCTCACCACAAGACAATAAAAAGTATTTTTAATAAGGGATCAACAACAAATAGATTAAAAACTAATTGAAGATTACACAATCTAATCTTAAAGAAGGAGTGAGTTAAAGAACAAATTACAGAAACAACCAATAATTTCATTTAAAAAATGACAATAGTGAGACAACATATCAAAACCTGTGGGATACAGAAAAAGCATTGATTAGAAGAAAATCTATATCTCTAAATATATCATCAATGAAACAGAGAAAAAATAGATCAACAACTCAGGTATGCAATTGAAAAAACTAGAAAAGAACAAACTAAAAATTCTCACTTAAATTCTAAATTAGATATCCTAAAAATTAAAGGTGAGATTAATAAAACTGAGTGTTAAAAAAAACCATTGAAGTCATAAATAAAACTAGGAGTTCATTTTATGAAAAAACAAATACCATAAAACAGATAAACCATTGGTTAATTTGATGATAGCGAAGAAAACCAAATGACTAGTACTAAAATGAAAAGAATAAATATACCACTAATGAAGATGAAATTAAAGCAATCACAAGGAGTTATTTTGCTCAATTATATGCCAATAAATTGAACAATTTAAGTGAAATGACAGAGTATTTGCAAAAATATAAACTTCTTAGGTCAGCAGAAGGGAAATTGAATGCCAAAATAGATTTATTTTAGAAAAAGAAATTAACCAGAGTTCCCAGGTCAAGGAGAAAATATTACAAGTAGTCAGAAAGAAACAATTCAAGTACTACGGAAACACAATTAGGATAACACAAGATTTAGTAGCTACTACGTTAAGGGATCAGAGGGCTTGGAATATTATATTACAGAGATCAAAGGAGTCAGAATTAAAACCAAGAATCATCTACCAAGCAAAACTGAGTATAATTCTTCAGGGGAAATAAAATGGAATTTCAATGAAATAGAGGACTTCCAAGCATTCTTGTTCAAAAGACCAGAAGTGAAAAGAAAGTTTGACTTTCAAATACAAGAATCAAAAAGAAGCATGAAAAGGTAAGCAGGAAAGAGAAATCTTAAGGGACTTATTAAAGTGTTAGGGTAGTTGGAGGGAATACACACACATACATATGTAGATGTGCATCTATGTATGTATATGTATGTATAGTATATATATACATATATATGTGTGTGTGTGTGTGTGTGTATGTATGTGCATGGAGAGAGACAGAGAGCACAGGGTGAGCTGAATATGAAGGGATCACATCAAAAAAATAAAATTTAGTGATAAGAGAAATGCACTGGGAGATTTGGATATGTTCATGTTGTATGTGTTCATCCTTCTTTGCCAAAGAAGACCATGCCATCAGAGAAATAATGACATGACTTGCACTTGACTTTGTTTGGAGTGAGGGAGGGCTGTGCAGGTCACCAGCCTCACTTTTCTAGAGCTATCTGAATTCAGCGACCAGATATTCATCAGGATGACTGGAGATAACCCAGGATGAGGCAATTGAGGTTAAGTGACTTGCCCAAGGTCACACAGCTAGTGATTGTTAAGTGTCTGAGGTGAGATTTCAACTCAGGTCCTTCTGACTCCTACACTGGTGCTCTATCCACTGTACCACCTAGCTGCCCCTGCACTGGGAGAAAGAGTAAAGGGGAGGTAGAATGTAGGAAGTCACATCAAATAAAAGAGGCAAGAAAGAGCTTTTACAATGGAGGGGAAGAAGGGGAAGATGAGAGGGAATACGAGCCTTACTTTCATCAGATTTGACTTCAGTAGGGAATAACATACACACTCAATTGGGCATGGAAGTTTAGCTTACTCTACAGGAAAGCAGAGGGGAGAGGAATAAGAGATGGGGATAATAGAAGGGACAGAAGAGTAGGAGAAGGGATAATCAGAAGCAAACACTTTTGTAGAGGGACAGTTAAAGGAGAGAATAGAATAAATGTAGGGTGGGACACAATAGAGGGAAATATAGTTAGTCTTCCACAACGTGACTATTATGGAAATATTTTACATGACTACACATGTACAACCTATATTGAATTGCTTGCCTTCTCAATGAAAGTGGGTGAGGAGGGGAGAAGGAAGAGAATGTGGAACTCAAAACTTTAAAAGTGAATGT
Source organism: Potorous gilbertii (assembly GCA_028658325.1). Classification (NCBI taxonomy): domain Eukaryota; kingdom Metazoa; phylum Chordata; class Mammalia; order Diprotodontia; family Potoroidae; genus Potorous; species Potorous gilbertii. The sequence continues at coordinate 4,048,523 of CM053771.1, read as the reverse complement.
TAAAAACTATTTCTACATGTAGCTAGGAAATACAATATACAGGCAAAGGGGTATAGAAATCTATCTTGCCCTACAGGAAAATAGAAGGGAAGGAGAAAAGGGAGGGGGGGTGGTGTTTGAAAGGAAATAGATTAGAAGAAAGCATAACCAGAATACACACTGTCCTGGGGTGGAGGAGGGGAGAGATGGGGAGAAAATTTGAAATTCAAAATTTTGTGGAAGTGAATGTTGAAAACTGAAAATAAATAAATTTAATTAGAAAATTAAAAAAAAGAAAATGAAATTGAACAGGCCATAAGTAAGCTTCCTAAGAAAAAAGTACCAGGAATAGACAGACTTCCAAGTGAATGTTATCCAATATTTAAACTTTAGTTAATTTGAATATTAAATAAATTATTTTGGAATAAAAGGCAAAGAAGGAATCCTACCAAACATGTTTTGTGAAACAAACGTGATGGTGTTACTTAAACCAAGAAGAGTAAAACCAGAGAAAGAAAATTATAGATCAACTTAATTAACGAATATGGATGCAAAAATCCTAAATAAAATACTAGCTAAAAGATAGCAAGAACATATTACAAAGATTATTTATTATGACCAAGTGAGATTTATACTAGAAATGCAGGGATGGTTTAACATAAGAAAAACTGTTAACATAATGGATGATATTAATAATAAAATTTTTAGTAAATCACATGATTATTACCAATAGATGCAGAAAAAGTAATGGTATAATAGAGGTTAGGCAGAGACCTGGGAAATGAAAGTCTCTGTATGTGTTTGAATCCACTAGGAATGAAGAAAAGGGGACTGATATGCAACTGGAGCAGCTAAGGCAGCTTTGTGTCCTAGTCAGAGGTGGAACACACCTAAAGAAAAGCTACTGTTAAGATTGAATATGCCAGGTGTTTTGCATGGTTGGTTGGTGTCCTTCGTGCTTGAAGAGGAACAAAATGGTTTCACTATGTCAGGGTCAAAGTCAAGGTACAGTGTGTACAGCTGTGATTGATCAGAACAACATGAACTTGAAAGGCTCAACACCAGGTTGGCACAGATAGTCCATAAGAACATGTGGAGTGGATGTGCCTCTAAATGTGCATACCTCACATTTCTTTTGAGCTACTGCAATTCTACTTTGCTCATAGAACACAGTACCTTCTTTGTTGTGAGAACACCAGGTTGGGTAAGCCTGTTCCAGTGTCTCCAATGTTTTACAATCGATTCCAAAGTTCTTCAGAAAGACATTGAGAGTATCCTTATATCACTTCTTCTTACTTCCACATGAGTGCTTGCCTTGTATAAGTTCTCCATAAAATAGTCTCTTGGCCAAACATATATTTGCATTTGAACAATATGACCAGATCATCACAGTTGCTCTTTTTTTGATAGAGTTTGAATATGGGCAGTTCTGCTCAAGAAAGGACCTCAGTGTCCAATATGCTATACTACTAGGTGACCTTCAGCAGATTCCTAAGACAATTCCACTGGAAGCAGTTCAGTTTTCTGCAATGTTCTGGTAAACTGTCCAGGTTTCACAGGCACAAAACAATGACATTAGCACAATGGCTTTTCAGAACCTAAATGTGATAGGCAGTCTAATACCTCTTCTTTCCCATACTTTCTTTGAGAATCTCCCACTGAGCTAGCTCTGGCAATGTATGTGTCAACCTCACCATCTACATGGATATCCTGTAAAGTGTACTACCAAGGTAAATGAATTTATCCACAGCATTCAGAATTTTTCCATTTACTCTAAATAATTTTTTCATGTATGGATAGTATGGTACTGGCTGGTAGAACATATGTGTTTTCTTGGAGTTGTCAGGTCAAAATTAGCCCAAGCAACAGAGAATCAATCCATGTTCTGTTGTATCCCAGTCTCAGAAGATATATTGAGTGAGCAATCATCTGTGAACAAAAAAAAACATGTACCAACTCTCCCTTCACTTTAATCTTGGCTTGTATCCCTTTCAAGCTAAACAATTTACTGCCAGTATGGTGGTTGACTGTTGCAACTATGTGTTGGCTCAGCTTTCCCTCCAAGCAAACTCTTCATGCACATACAAGCACTCTAATCTGTTGACATTAATGGTCCTAATAGTCATTTTGCCTTGTGACCACAGTTTTTGTTGAGTGGGAATCTTTAACTCGGAGAGCATAAGTCTATGATTGGTCCAGCACTCTGTGCCAATTAATTACTCTTTTACTAATTACTAATTTTACTAATTGTTTTTTACTAAATTTTACTAATTTACTCTTTACTAATTAATCACTCTCATATTCTGTCTGTCTCTTCTCCATACAATGACATAGTCTATTAAATGCCAATGTTTGCTGTGAGGGTGCATCCATGAAATTTTATTGCATTTAGGTAAATGGAAGATGGTGCTGGTGATGTGAAGATTATGCGACACACAAATCTTTAGTAGTAAGTGACCATTGTTGTTACTTTTTCCAACTCCATTTTTCCCAATGACTCCCTGCCATATCTGACAGTCTGTGCCTACCCTGACACTAAAGTCATCCAGAATTACAGGCTTGTCCTCTTTTGGCACATGATGAGGGTCTTCAGGTCTTCATAAAATTTTTCTTCATCCTCATCAGGATTAGTATTGGTGGGAATATATGCACTGATAAAGTGGCATTTTCCTTCAAGTGGCATTCACATTGTCATAAGCCTGTTGCTCACATCTTTGGGGAGGCATGCCAAGTTTGTTGGCTGGTTTAGATTTTATTGCAAAACCTATGCCAGCTTCGTGGTACTTCCAATCACTACAGTCACTCCAGAATGACACTTATCCAGCTCTGACTTCAGTAACCTGGTCTTCATTTGCCAGACCTGTTTCACCCAATGCAATACCAGCAAGTTCTTTCAAAACAAGAAATGTTTGTTTTTCAGGTCTACTGGACTTTGTGTTTTCCATAAGTGCTCACACTTTCAATATGCCAATGATAAATAGAATCATCTTTACAGAAGGTTTTGTAATGTCTTCCTGGTTATTTTTTTCCCCTTGTCATCAAGGGCAGGTTAGAATATCTGCCAGTCACAATAAACAGTTCAGGATCAGGTTAGGTGAAGCAGAAGCAGATGGTTTTTTAGAACACCTTTTCTAGCCCTTTCCTCATGCTGGGAAGTAAGCAGTGTAGTTCTTGAAAAGGACTGCTCAGACCCCAAGGGGGTTTCCAAACACTACTGCTGCTTCAGTACAGTGATAAGACAACCCTATTCCCTGGGCTACCTGTGTGCAGCATTGTGACTATAGCTCTCAGCCTATACATACCTGTTGCTTCATCATCTGCCTGTTACTACCAAACTTCAAGGTAGGTAAGAAATGGTAAAACTGTATGGGTGATGTCTTTTGACTCATGCATAAATTGGATTTAATTGAGGGAGAGTTGTGCAAAGTCATCAGCCTCACTGTTTCAAAGTCCTCAAACTCCAGCGGCAAAACAAAAGTCAAGCTGACTGGTGATGGACCCGGATGTGGTGAATGATCTTGGTGCTTTCAATGTCTAACCAACCTCTAAGCACTCTATAGCCTCTGCTTCTACCACCTTCATGGTGTGTCGGAACTAGTTGTTCACATCTGTCTATTCTACCCAGGAATAGCCCCTTAACTCACTAACAGGTTTGAGATCCCTCAGATACCATCACTCTTGTTTAGCCCATATGCCCAAATGGTTTACCAAGGTCTGGGTGCTACTCATGCTACAGCTTCGTGGAGCCACAGAGGAGAGTTGGGTAGAAGGGTATGCAACAAAGGTGGATCAATAGCCCTAAAATAAATGAAATAAGGTAGATTGAGGTAAAGACTCTGGGCAAAATCAAATTATTAACAGTGATGTATATAATTGTTAACAAAGTATGTCATACCAGCAACCTCAGAAAGGCCAACATCTCCAATGGGAAGAAGAGGATTTTCTTTATTGACACACAACAAAGAGGGGGTCTTGAAAAAGTATGGAACATTGTGATTGTCCATTCTAAGGAGGGTGGTTGGAATTCAGGAAAGCCTAGTTGTGTCCCTCTCTGGCAAGGAATGTTAATTGTTTGAGGAAACCCATATGACCGGAATTGCTTTTGCTTTGGAAGAGATAAAACTCCCCTAATTGCAAAAGCACAGGCAAGAAAACACAACATATCTTTTGGGGATGATGTCAGGTTAACTTGTGGGGCTTAAAGATAAACAGATACACACCTTCACCAACAGGGAATTAAGATGCCTCTTTTCCCCCAGTTCCTCCAATCCTGGTTATTTTTTTCCCCTTGTCATCATTGATAATATGCATGAGTGAGAAGTGGAACCTCAGAGATTTACTTTAATCTAACTTTAGTGATTTTGAGTATATTTCTTTAACTTTGAAAAAGAATGTTATTAAAAAAAAAATTTATTTCTCTCCCATTGACCTGACTTCTCACAGGTGGAAAGGAAAAAAGGTCATAACAAATGTGAAAATAAGCAAAATAAATTCCCTTCAATATATTGATATTGTCATTTTCTTATCACCTCTACCAATCTGAGAATCACACCAATTATTATTTATTTACACTAGTGATAAGAGACGTGGAGTATTTTTTCTACATGTTTCTTGAAAACTTGTACTTCTTCATTTTAAAACTGACTATTCCTAGCTTTTTCTTATAGATCTATTAGAGAATGGCTCAGCTTTATAAATCTTTCTCTATTCTTCGCACACTTTGGTTATGAGGATTTATCAGAGAAATGCTGCACATCCTTTAACCAGTTAATTGCTTCCTTTGGGTATAAAATGCATTGTTTTTATGCGATGCAAAGTGCCCATTTGATTTTCTGTGATCCTCCTTATCTCTCGTTGGGTGATATACTCTTCCCTTACCCAGAATTGCAATATGTAGCTCCTTCTTGGTTCCTTTAATTTGTTTGAGGGGATCTTTTTTATCTAACTTATGTATTTGTTTAAGGCTAATCTGGTATGTAGTGTGAGATGTTGGTATTACCAAGTTTCTGCCAGAATGCTTTCAAATTTTTGTAGCATTTTGGAGTGCTTAGTCATAGCCCTGTAGTTGGAGATGTTGGGTTTATTGACAACAGGGTACAAAGCTCATTTTCTTTTTTTTATATTATATCTTCTTTTTCTTCTCAATTATGAATTCTACCCCTCCCTCTACCTCCTCTTCCACCCATTCAAATGGTAAGAAATGCAATACCTATTATACACATGAAGTCAAGAAAGCATTTCTGCATTAACCATATCCTAAAAAAAAGCAAGAAAAAGAATGGAAGGGGAGCAACTAGGCTAGAGCACCAGACCTGGAATCAGAAAAATATGAGTTCAAATGCAGCCTCAGACAATTGCTAGCTAGGAGACCCTGGGCAAGTCACTTAACCTGGCTTGCATTCAAAAAGAATTGGAAAAAGAAAAAGAAAGGGAAAAATGCTTTAATCTGTACTTTGAGACTATCAGCTCTGTTTCTGGATCTTTGCTTCTCCTTCTTTGTATTCCCCTGGAAGAATTCATTGTGCAAGTGACCCCACTGGCCTGAAGGGTACATACAAAGTCTTGCCTTGTTCTCTTCTTTTACAGGACTTACCTTCCATCACTGTCAGGGGTTCTTCTCTGGTGCAGTACACCAATGACCTCCTGCTATCTGCAGCCAGTCTTGGGATCTGTCTCCATCTTCTACTCATCTGAGAGGCTGTAACCTTTCTAGATCAAAGGGCCAATGGTGCCTCCCCCAACATGAGTGCTTTGGTTTCAACTTTGCTGGCACTCATTGTTTCTCCTGAATTTCATACAGGTTCTTCAACACTTGTTGACCAAAGACCAAAAGTTGTGTGCTATGCCAGGAGCTACTTAATACTTCCTCTGATTCAGCCTATCTTTTGGTGACATCACTTAGACTCCATTTACTTTTTTTTTAACAAGAGATTCTATTTCAGAATCTTTAATCCTATAGCCTGAACACCATCATTTAATTCCAACAATCTTTGCTGTGTTGTTTTTAATATATTTTCCTGTTGCTACTTCCTCTCCAGTCAATTACTCTTAGTAGGGTTTAAGAATGAAGGTGATCCCTGCTTTTTGGCAACTCTTTTTACATATATAGGAGATTAGAAACTTTTTGCCTGTGTGCTTTTCCAATTGCTTTATGCCTGAGGACAATTATTAAATCTATTGTATAAATCTAGCTTTTCTTATTGTTTAGTTTTATTTTTATTACTTGTTGGGTTCTTCCCCTCCATTCATTCTTTCCTAGAAAACAAGAAAAGATTGAATGCTGTCACTAAATTCGACAATGGGGGCAGCTAGGTGATACAGTGCAAGGAGCACCAGCCCTAGAGTCAGGAGAAACTGAGTTCAAATCCAACTTACTAGCTGTGTGACCTTGGCTAAGTCACTTAACCCCAACAGCCTTGCCTTCCCCTGTCTAAAAAAAATAAATTACACAATGAAGTTGGACAAACTTGATATCACTTGGAATTTATTCCTTCTCACTCTGAGAGTTTATGAAAAAGTATCTTAGATGGTAAAGTAAAGGCAGATACTTATCTGACCTCTACCAAATTCCCCTCCAAATAACTTTACCATAATAATTCAAAATGAATTCTGGAGTGGCAGAACCAACAAAAGTACAAGACAACAGGGTTGTCAGAAAAGGTCAGTCTCACTGGGGTGAGAGTGAGATACAGTGCAGCACAGGCCATACCTCAGCAGGTCAGCATCAGGCCTTGGAGGTGACTGAATTAGCAGCAACGGCTTCCAGAGCACTCACCCCACAGGTAGTAAGGTGGTCAGACAACTGATCAGGAGGAGATTGCTGGGGGCCCTTATCTTGCACTGGGGGTCCCAAGGTGAGGAGAAGCATTAGATCACTAGAGCATTTGGAGAATGGGAATAGAGACCCTGATCATATTTCCAGGGCAGAAAAGTGCCTGTGACCACTCATAGACCAGGGGAACAGTGACCACACCTCTTCTTAGATCATACCACCTTGGAAGAACTGAAAATTTACAGATTCCCAGAACTAACTTTGAAAATAGCAGCAATAAAAACCTGAAGGTTGGGACAGTGTCCCCCACATCCCAGAACCTGGAAATCCATCTGCTGCCAGGGTTTCTCTTAGAGAACTCAACTATGACTTGTTTAATTAACTTTCCTGTAGTTGGAGTTTTTAAAGACTCTTTTTTTCCTCTTCTAATAATCTGGGCAATTTATATTTCTGTCAATGTTTATTCCCTTTGGATTGAAGTAAATTGTCATCTATTTGGGCAAAGTAGGTCCTCATTATTGCTTTAATTTCATCTTCATTGGTTGACATTCACCTTTTTCATTTTTGAGTAATTTGATATTCTTTTTAAAATCAAGTAGCCAATGATTCATTTTAAGTTTTATTCATGATTAAAATACTTTTGGACTCTCAATTTTTTTAATCCCTCCTTTGATTTTCAGAATTTCTATTTTGAATCTCTATGCTTTGTCATTTTGCACATGCATATTCTTTGTGATTAATTCACTTAATATGATACATTTTAACAAAATGGACTTTGATTTATTATCTCTTTTTGTTGCTATAGTTCAGTTGTTTCAGTCATGTCTCACTCTTCCTGACCTTACTTGGGGTTTTCTTGGCAAAGATCCTGGAGTGGTCTCCAATTCCTTCTCCAGTTCATTTCACAGATGAGGAATTGAAGCAAACAGGTTTAAGTGACTTGACCAGTTCACCTACTAGCTATGGGGGGCACACACAGGGCACTAGTGTGTGCTAGTAGTGTCTGAGGATAGATTTGAACTCAGGAAGAGGAGTCTTTCTGACTTCAGGCCCAGTACTCTACCCATCGTGCCCCCAATCTGGCTCCTTTAGATAGGGGTATTTTCCTTTGTCATTGTCTGAGATCAAGATTGCTACCCATGCACTTTTTACTTTAGGTAAAGCATTATAAATTCTGCTCTAGCTTACTATTTGAAGTCTGCATTTCTTTCTGTTTGAAGTACCTCTCTTAGAAACAACATATTGTTGGATTCTGGGTTTTAGTCTATCCTGTTATCCTTTTCTATTTTCTGGGTGAGTTCATTACTATCACACTTATAATTGCTAACTCTGTAGTTCCCTCCATTTTATTCTCTTCTATTTATCTTTCACTTTTATACCATGTTCCCTGTTCAAAAGTCTGCTTTGCTTCTGATCATTAACCCTAACCTGAATATACTCTCCCTTTTATCCCCCACCCTTTATCTTAATTCTTTCCCCTTCTACTTGCCTGTGAGTATGTATATTTAGATATTGACAGACACTTCCCACCTTGAACCAGTTCAGTTTTCCTTCCATCATAAACTCTTTCTGGAACATTTCTTTTACATGTTTAATTTTCTCAATTTTTCCTCTCTTCTTCCCCTCTTCCAGTACATTCCTCTTGGTCACTCTTCCATTCTTTTAAGATCATCTCAACACAACAGACTCATAAGCATGCCTTCTGTCTGAGTAATCTCCTTCTAAATGTCCTAATGATCATAAAGTTCTCAGATTTCCCCATACAGGAATGTAAACAGTTTAATCTTTTCAAGTATCACTCATGTTCACTTTTTTTTGATTCTCTTGAATTTTGTGTTTGAATGTCAAATTCCTATTCAACTTGAGACTCTTTAGCAGTGTTTAAAAATTCTGTTTCATTAAATATACATTTTTCACTTATAAAATTGATTTTTCTTAATTGGATTCTTGCCTCCTTTATCTTCTGGAATATCATATTCCAAATTCTCTAGTCCTAATAAATTGTGCCTACTAAATTGTGGTGATCTTAATTTTAACTCCATATATGAATTTCTTTTGTGGCTAATTAGAATATTTTCTTCTTGATCTACAAGTTCTGGAATTTGTTTAAAATATTCCTGGGACTTTTCATTTTGAGATTTCTTTTAGGAGATAATCAGGGGGTTCTTTGAATTTCTGGCTGGCAGATTTCCAATAGGGCAGATTTCCTTTATATTTTCTTGATATCTGACATGTAAATTCTTTTGTTTGTTATGGATTTTAGGGAGGCTAATAATTCTTGACCTCACTTGATCTCTATTCAAGGCCACTTATTTTGCCTCTGAGATAGCCTATATTTTTTTCTCTTTTTAGTTTTTATTTTGTGTTATTTTTTTTCTGGATTACTCATGGTGTTATTACCTTCCACTTAACGAGTTCTGATTTTAAAATAGTTATCTTTTTCAGTGACAAAAATACCAAGACCAATCAGCCAATTCTGAATTTTTATGGCATTTTGTTCAGTCTTTATTGTCCATCTTCTACTCAGCTGTTTTTGCTTCTGTCAAAATTTTTTAAATTGCTTTTATTTATTTTCCCAATTTTCTTCTCACATTCTTATTTGAGTTTTAAAACCTCATTTTGATTTTTATTGTTTCTTTGTTGAGCTCTCCAGGAATTCTTATTGGGCTTGTGTCCAATTTGCCTTTTTCTTGGAGGCTTTACTTGTAGTCACTGGGACCCACTTCCTCATTTTATTTTTTTATTTATTTATTTTCAGTGTTTCACAATCACTGCCATACAACCTAGATTTTTTTCTTTCTCTCCCTCCCCCTCCCTCCCCCAGAAGGCATACAATTTTATATAAGTTCTACATATACATTCCTATTAAATACATTTTCACCATAGTCATGTTGTATAGAAGAACTAAAATGAATGAGAGAAATCATATAAAAAACCAAAATGTAATACAAAAGACACTGATCTGCAATTGAATTCCATAGTTCTTTTTCTGGATGTGGAAGGCATTTTACCTTAAAAGACCACTGGGAATTTTTTAAGCCCTTGCATTGCAGTGAAGTTCTAAGTTTACCATAAAAAGTCATTGCACACTCTGATTGTTGCTGTTTACAAAGTTCTCTGGGTTCTGCACCTTTCATTCAGTATCAGATCATACAAGTCTTTCCAGGACTCTCTGAAGTCTTCCTATTTATCATTTCTTACAGCACATACATTCATATACCATAATTTATTCAGTCATTCTCTAATTGATAGGTATCCCCTTGATTTCCAGTTTTTCATCACCACAAAGAGAGCTGCTATATTGTACGTGTGGGGCCTATTCCAATTTTTATGAGCTCTTGGAGATACAGTCCCAAAAGAAATATTGCTTGTCAAAGGGTATGCACATTATCGTAACCCTTTGGGGATAGTTCCAGTGTGCTCTCCAGAACAGTTGGATCTGCTCACAGTCTCATCAAAAATGAACTACAGTTCCACCTCTCCCACATCTTCTCCAGCATTTATCATCTTCCTGTTTTGTTATGTTAGCCAATCTGATGGGCGTGATGTGCACCCTCAGAGTTGTTATGATCTACATCTCTCTAAGCAATAATTATTTAGAGCATTTTTTTTGTATGACTATAGATAGCTTTAATTTCTTCCTCTGAATACTGCCTGTTTATATCTTTGACGATTTATCAATTGGGGGATGACTTGATTTCTTGTCAATTTGATTCAGTTCTCTATATATTTTTGAAATGAGTCCTTTATAACCGACACTAGTTGCAAAAATTCTTTCCCATTTTTCTGCTTTCCTCCTAATCTTTGTTGCATTGGGTTTATTTGCGCAAAAACTTTTCAATTTAATGTAACCAAAGTTATCTATTTTGCATTTCATAATGTTATCTATCTATTGTTTGGTCATAAATTCCTCCATTCCCCATAAATCTGAAAATAATCTATTCTTGCTGTATGCTGCAGTATTTGCTCCTTGACCTGAAAATTCTGGAATTTGGCTACAATATTTCTTAGCATTTTCAAATTGAGATCTCTTTTAGAAGGTGATCAGTGTATTTTTTTTTATGACTATTTTACCCTCTGAATCTACAACTTCAGGGCAGTTTTCCTTGATGATTTCTTAGAAGATACTATCTAGGCTCTTTTTCTCATCATGGCTTTCTTGTAGGCAAATAATCCTTAAACTGTCACTTCTAGATATATGTTTCCAGGTCAGTTGTTTTTCCAATGAGATGTTTTATATTTTCTCTTTTTTCATTCCTTTGATTTAGTTGGACTGATTCTTGATGCCTCATAGCGTCCTTATGTTCTACTTCTTCAATTTTAATTTTTAATGAATTGTTTTCTTCAAGTAACTTTGGTTCCTCCTTCTGGACAATTTTACTTTTTCAGGAGTTATTTTCTTCAGTGATTCTTTTTTCCATTTTGTCTATTGCATTTTTAAAAGAATTGATTATTTTTTCTACCTCTCTGATTTGACTTTTTAAATCCTTCTTGAGTTGTTCCAAGAATGCTTATTGGGCTTCAGTCTAATTCACATTCCTTTCTGAAGTTTCAGATGTGGGTATAGTGACAATGCTGTCCTCTTCTGAATTCATATTTTCATCACCTCTGCCCCATAGTAAGAATCTATGGTCTTTGCTTTTCTAATTTGCTTTTTCCTCGTTGTGATTGCCTTTTTCCTGGCTTTTAAAGTGGATCTCTGCTTCTGGGGCACAGGGTGCTCTGTGCCATGCTCCTTTTGCTGGGGATTAGGGGCTTGGTTACTGGCTTTGTGTGTTGTGAGTTCTGGTTCTGGCAGCTGAAAGCTATAAAATGTCATTTGCCTGTTGCTGAATTGGAGCTGCCTAGTGTGTGCTGAGGTCACATGAGGTCCTTCTGCATTTCATCAGGGTTACTCTGAAGCTCATGGTGTGAGGTATGGGAGAGTGGAAATCTGGCTTTTGGAGATCTACTCCTCTCCTAGGGCTATGCTAGAATACGGTTAGGGTCAGATGCTGATGTCTGCCAATTGCCCTGGCTCTGTGAAGGCACGCCTGGGGGTGTGATGTTGGCACTTGGCATCCATCACCCTGGGATTCTGTATCTCCCACTAGTCCACTAAGGTGGGGCATGCTACTGGCTTTCTGGGACATCTCCTGTCCTGTACTGGTCCCCTTCAGCCATAGCATGAGAGACCTTTCCCATTAATCCCACTAAACTCCTGAGTTAAAAGACTGCCATGCCCCATTTCTCTTTTGGTCCCATTATTCCAGGATTTGTCCCAAAGATTTAATTCTAACAATTAAAATTGATCAACTGAAGTTCCTAGAAACAGTTTCAGAAACACTTCCCTTCAAATTTTGATTCTACAAAATTAAGTTGGGTTCATGAACCACACTCAATTGAAATTAAAAAAAAAATCTATCATTAAAAGTTCAAGAAGAATTTGCAGAGTTATCAAATGACACTAGTTTAAAACATGAATTTCCTAAAACATCATTAAATGAATTGTAGCTTGGGATTAGGAAAGCATTTCCAACAATCTCAGAAATGACCCTAAATATACTTTTGCCATTTGGTACAATGTATTTATGCGAAGTGGCATTCTCAGCTGAAGAAAATAAAGTCAAAATATCAATCAGCTCTAAAAAGTGTTGAAGAGCTCTACATCCTGCAGTATCAAACATTCCACCAAGGTTTAATTCTTTATGTAAAAATAAAAACCACATCCATCTCATTATTATGCAAATTTGCTTTAATCTTTAATAAATGGTAAAATTATATGGATACCAAAGAATTGCTTTGACAAATTCCTCTATGATCTTTTATCAGTAAATATTTTATTTGTGTACCTATTATCTACACCTATATATTTGAAATCACATAAAAATTCCTAAGGCAAAAAGGGGTCACTGGTGGAAAAAGTTTAAGAAAGAATGCCTTTTAGCAAAATGTACTTTTATCTATTTTCCTTTTGTTGTTGTGCAGTCGTTTGTCATGTCTCTTTGTGACCCCATTTGGGGTTTTCTGGGCAAAGATGCATTGCTTTTCAGCTCATTTTACAGATTAGGACATGAGGCAAAGAGGATTACATGACTTAACTAGTGTCACATAGTTAGTATCTGAGACTAGCTCTGTACTCAGGAAGATAAGTCTTTCTGACTTCAGGCCTAGCACTCAATCTATTGTGCCACACAATATAGCTTTAAAATATGATTATTTTTTGCTTTTTCTTCATTTGAGATCTGGTTGGCTACCCATACCCATTTTCACTTTCGCTGAAGCATAATAAATTCTGTTCTAGCTTACTATTTGAAGTCTGTGTGTCCTTCAGTTTGAAGTGTCTCTCTTATAAACAACGTGACCACATATTGTGGGACTCTGGTTTCTAATCAATTCTTGCTATCTTATTGTCTGGGTGAGTTCATCACTTTCACAATGATAACTGCTAATTGTGCATTTCTCTCCATTTTATTCTTGTGCTCTTATTCTTCTCTCTCTCTCTTTTTTTTACCTTATTCCTTCTTCAAAAGTCAGCTTTAATTCTGATCATTAAAATGTAACCATCATGAATATACACTCCCTGTTATTCCAACCATTTCTCTTACCTTTTTCCCCTCCTACTTGCCTGTGAGTACAGATATACACAGATATATATATATATATATATATAGTTATACATATATACTTTCTACCCTGAACCAGCTGTTTTCCTTCCATTGTGAAATTTTCCTTGAACATTTCTTTTACATGATTTAATTTGTCCAATTTTTCCTTTCCCTTCACTGCTCCCAGTGCATCCTCCCTTCTCACTTTTCCCTTCCTTTTTAAAGATCATCCCAACACAATAGACACTAAGTAATCTCTTTTTAAATGCCCTAATGATCATAAAGTTCTTAGGTGTTCCCATATAGTAATGTAAACAGTTAAACCTTTGCAAGTGCCTCATGATGTCTTACTCATGATTGTAGTTTTCTGCTTCTCTTGATTTTTGTTTCAATGTCAAATTTCCTTTCCAGCTCTAGACTCCTTAAGAGAGCTTAGAAGTCCTTGATTTCATTAACTATCCATTTTCACCCATAAAATTGTCCTGAGTTTCACTGAATTGATTATTCTTAATTTTAATCCTACTTCCTTTGCCTTCTGGAATATTACATTTCAAACTCTCCAAACCTTAAAATTAGTGTCTGCTAAATCTTAGTTATCCTGATTGTGTCTCCATGGTATTTTAATTATTTTTTCTGGCTAGTTATAATGCTTTCTTCTTGACCTACAAGTGTTGGATTTTGTTTAAAATATTCTTGGGATTTATGCCCACAAATTTGATAAACTAAAGAAGATGGATGAGTATTTTAAAAAATACAAATTGCCCAGATTAACAGAAGAGGAAGTTGAATATTTAAGCAACCCTATCTCAGAAAAAGAAATTGAACAATACATCAATGAAGTCCCTAGGAAAAAAAATCTCCAGGGTCAGATGGATGTACAAATGAATTCTATCAAACATTTAATTTCAATTTAATTCCAATTCCAGAGTTAATTCTAAAACTATATAGACTATTTTTGAAAAATGGGGGAGTCCTCCCAAATTCTTTCTATGTTACCTAAACCAGGAAGAGACAAAACAGAGAAAGAAAATTATAGACCAATCTCTCTAATGAATATGAATGCAAAAATTTTAAATAAGATTTTAGCAAAACAAATACAGCATCTTATCACAAGAATAATACATTATGATCAGGTAGGATTCATACTAGGAATGCAGGGCTGGTTCAATATTAGGATAACTATTAGCATTATTGATCATATCAACAACAAAAATAACAAAAACCACATGATTATCTCAATAGATGCATAAAAAGCTTTAGACAAAATATAACACTCATTCCTATTAAAAACACTGGAGAACACAGGAATAAAGGGAACTTTCCATAAAATATTAAACAGTATTTAGGCAGAGGTGAAACAAGGATGTCCATTATCACCACTATTATTCAATATGGTACTAGAAATGTTAGCTGTAGCAATTAGACAAGATAAAGGAATTGAAGGAATAAGAATAGGCAAAAAAGAAACTAAGTTATCACTCTTTGCAGATGATATGATGATATACTTAGAGAATCCCAGAGATTCAAGTAAAAAAACTACTTGAAATAATAAACTCTGGTAAAGTTGCAGGTTACAAAATAAACCCGCACAAATCTGCATTCCTATATATTAGCAACAAAGTCCAACAGCAAGAGATAGAAAGAGA
>CM053771.1:4006770-4033039 GCA_028658325.1 Potorous gilbertii | reverse complement strand
ATAAGATGGAGGGAAATATAGTTAGTCTTACACAACAGAACTATTATGAAAGTCATTTGCAAAACCACACAGATATGGCCTACATTGAATTGCCTGCCTTCCCAAAGGGAATGGGTGGGGAGGGAGGGATGGGGAGAAACTGGAACTTAAAATTTTAGGATTAACTGTTGAGTATTGTTCTTGCTACTAGGAAAGAAGAAATACAGGTAATGGGGAATAGAAAGTTATCTGGCCCTACAGGACAAAAGAGAAGATGGGGTAAGGGAAGGGAGGGATGATAGAAGAGAGGGCAGATTGGTGATATGGATAATTAGAATGTCCAGTGTATTGGGGAGGAGGGAGGGGACAAATGGGGAGAAAATTTTGGAACCCAAACTCTTGTGAAAATGAATGTAAAAAGTTAAATAAATTTATTTTAAAAAAAAATATGAATGTCAAAAATAAAAAAATAAAAATAAAAAAGCATGGAAATACTTGTCCTTATGAAGGAAGATGCTATCCACTTTCAGAAAAGCAGATGATAGGAAATAAGTAGAGTATGATATTACATACATGTGTATGTTTTTGTATAGGTATGTTTATGTATATATTGATGTTAAATTGTAGTCTTTTTTAGTATCTGGGGAAGGGAGGAAAACAATAAAGTAAACCTGCACAGAAAAGACAAATATGTAAGGAAGCAAAGCTGAATAGTTTTGAAAACAATGTATATTTATCATACAGGTTTTCTTCAAATGGAAATTTGTTTTATATTGAATCTTCTCTTATGGTCTGTTGTGTACATGGGATTTTTTTAATCTTATTTTGTATTTCAGTTCAAATTTTAAAAAATTTACTAAAAAGTGGATGTCTGTACTTTATCATTTGGAACATACATGTTCAGTTTTGTTATTAATTCATTTAATATGGGACATTTTAACAAAGTGGACTTTTACATATCTTTTTGTTGTTGTTGTTGAGTTCTTTCAGTCAATATGACTCTTCCTGACCCTATTTGGGGTTTTCTTTGCAAACATACTGAAGTGGTTTGCCATTTACTTTTCCAGTTCATTTTACCGATGACGAACTGAAACAAACAGGGTCAAATGACCTGACCAAGGTCACACAGTTAGTAATATCTTAGGTACATTTGAACTCAGACTCAGAAAGAGGACTATTTCTGACTTCAGGCCCAGCACTCTATCCATTATGCCACCCAATCTACCTCTTTTAATTAGGGGTATTTTTCTTTGTCTTTGTCTGAGATCAGGGTTGTAGCCTATTCTCTCTTTTCTTTAGCTTAAGTACTGTAAAATCTGCTCTAACCCACTATTTGAAATTTGCATCTTTCTGTTTTGAAGTGCCTCTCTTAGAAACAGCATATTATTGGATTCCCGTTTTTAATCTATGCTGCTATCCCTTTCTATATTCAGGGTGAGTCCATCACTATCACAATTATAATTGCTAACTGTGTAGTTCCCTCCATCTTATTCTCTTGTATTTATCCTTCACTTTTTTACCGTTCCCTCTTCATTCCCCCTGCTTTGCTTGAGATCATTAACCCTAACTTCCCTGAATATACTCTCCCTCTTAACCCTAGTCGTTTTCTTAGCTCTTTCCCCTCCTACTTGCTTGCGTACATACATGCATACATAGATTTAGATATACACTTCCTACCACAAAGCAGTTGTTTTCCTACCATTGTAAAGTCTTCCCTGAAATTTTTTATGTTTAATTTCTCCAATTTTTCCTCTCCCTTCCCTCTCTCCCAGGGCATATCTTTTTCACTCTTCCACTCTTAAGACCATCCCAACACAATGGACTCATAACCATTCCGTGTGAATCATCTCCTTCTAAACAACCTAATGATCATAAAATTCCGTTTTTCCTCACATAGTAATGTAAAAAGTTTAACCCCTTGAAAAAGTCCCTTATGATGTTTCACTCATATTGACTTATTTTTGCTTCTCATGAATTTCGTATGTCAAATTTCCTACTCAATTCTAGACTCTTTAGGAGTCCTTAAAAATTGTTTCATTAAATATCCATTTTTCACATGTAAAATTATATTAAGTTCTGTTGAATTGATTATTAATTTTAATCCTACCTCCTTTAACTTCTGGAATATCATATTCCAAATTCTCCAGTCCCTAAAAGTAGGGTCTACAGAATTTTGACGCAGATTGGGGTTCCATGGTATTTGATTTTTTTTTTCCTGGCATTACTTTCTTCTTGACCTACAAATTCTAGATTTTGTTTAAAATATTCCTGGGACTTTTCATTTTGCAATTTCTTCCTGGGAATGACAATAGGATATTTGTATTTCTGCTTCACCCTCTAGTTTTAATAGAAGATATTTCTTTATATTTTTTTGATGTCTGACATCTAGGCTCTTTTGTTTTCTACCATGGCTTTTAGGAAAACTAATGATTCTTCATATCTCTTTGATCTCTTTTCTAGGCCACTAATTTTCCTATGAGAGATTTCACATTTTCTTCTCTTTTAAATTTTTATTTCATGTTGTTTCTAAATTACTCATGGTGTGATTACCTTCCACTTAACCAATTCTAATTTTGAAGGTATTTTCTTCAGGGAAATTTTGAACCTCTTCTGACCATTTGGACAATTCTGATTTTTAAGGAAGTGTCTTCAGTATTTTTTGTGCCTCTTTTATTAAGTCATAATTTTCTTCAATTGTTTTAATTTTCCCAATTTTCCTCTAACATTTTCATTTGATTTCTAAAAATCTTCTTTTGCTCTTTATTATTTCTTTTGAAGTCTTCTAGGACTTGGGTCCAATTTGCCTTTTTCTTGGTTGCTTTGCTTACAGTCCCTGGAATCAACCTCTTCATTTAGAGACGTCCAAACTGAGGCAAACTGAGGTTGTTCTTTGCCCAGCATTACAAAATGAGAGAGCATCTCAGGCAGGATTAAAACTCAGTGCTTCCTGATTCTAAACCCAGTGCCCTATAGTTACAACATACTGCCTTACTCTACACTGTTTTGAATAGCAATAACAATTATTAAAAAATGACTGAATTGGGGAGGAGCCAAGATGGCAGAGTAGAAACATTCACAACCCACAGCCCATAAAATACCTGTAAAGAACAACTCCCAACAAATTCTGGAGCAGCGGAAGCCACACAACAATGGAGTGGAGAAGATTTCTGTTCCAGAGAGCCCTGAAAAACTGACACCAAAGGTCCATTGCGCACTGGACCTGGAGCAGAGCCCAGCCCTGCCTTGACTGCATGGCACTGAGAGGAGCAGATCCTAGCAGGCTTCAGGGACAGAAATCTCCAGCAGCCGTGCAGGTCCCTCCACCCACAAACACCAAAGGTCAGTGAGAGAGCCTGTCTGACTGGCTGAGAGGGGAGCGGGGTGTCTACATAACTTAGCCCCCCCCCGGGAGGCAGCAGAGGACAGGGGCTCCCAAAACAGGCAGGAGCTGGAATCTATTGTTGAAGGTCTCTGCATAAATCCCCCCGAGGGAACTGAGCCCTGTGCAGCTGCCCTGCCCCCACCTGAGCACCTGAATTTAATCTCACACTGAATAGTAGCCCTGCCCCCACTGAAAGCTCTGAGGCTGGGGAGCAGCATTTGAATCTCAGACCCCAAGCACTAGCTGGGTAGATCTGGAGGCAAAACCGGGGTGGAGAGGAACCTCAGAAGTCAAGTAACTGGCTCCGAAAATGCCCAGAAAACGGAAAAATAATAAGACCGTAGAAGGTTACTTTCTTGGTGAACAGATATCACCCCCCTTCCTTTGTGATGAGGAAGAACAATGCTTACCATCAGGAAAAGACATAGAAGTCAAGTCTTCTGTATCCCAAACATCCAAAATAAATATTCAATGGGCTCAGGCCATGGAAGAGTTCAAAAAGGATTTTGAAAATCAAATTAGACAGGTGGAAGAAAAACTGGGAATAGAAATGAGAGAGATGCAAGAAAAGCATGACAAGCAGGCCAACACCTTGCTAAAGGAAACACCAAAAAAAAATGCTGAAGAAAATAACACCTTTAAAAATAGGCTAACTCAAT
Source organism: Potorous gilbertii (assembly GCA_028658325.1). Classification (NCBI taxonomy): domain Eukaryota; kingdom Metazoa; phylum Chordata; class Mammalia; order Diprotodontia; family Potoroidae; genus Potorous; species Potorous gilbertii. The sequence continues at coordinate 4,029,019 of CM053771.1, read as the reverse complement.
TGGCAAAAGAAGTCTAAAAGGCCAATCAGGAGAATGCTTTAAAAAGCAGAATTAGTCAAATGGAAAAGGAGGTTCCAAAGCTCACTGAAGAAAATAGTTCTTTCAAAATTAGAATGGAACAGATGGAGGCTAATGACTTTATGAGAAACCAAGAAATCACAAAACAAAACCAAAAGAATGAAAAAATGGAACATAATGTGAAATATCTCATTGGAAAAACAACTGACCTGGAAAATAGATCCAGGAGAGACAATTTAAAAATTATAGGACTACCTGAAAGCCATGATAAAAAAAAAAAGTTTAGACATCATCTTTCATAAAATCATAAAGGAAAATTGCCCTGATATTCTAGAACCAGAGGGCAAAATAAATATTCAAGGAATCCACTGATCACCGCCTGAAAGAGATTCAAAAAGAAAAACTCCTAGGAACATTGTGGCCAAATTCCAGAGTTCCTAGGTGAAGGAGAAAGTATTGCAAGCAGCTAGAAAGAAACAATTCAAGTATTGTGGAAATACAATCAGGATAACACAAGATCTAGCAGCTTCTACATTAAGGGATTGAAGGGTTAGAAGTCAAAGGAACTAGGATTAAAATCAAGAATCTGAGCAAATACCCAGCAAAACTGAGTATAATACTTCAGGGGAAAAAATGGTCTTTCAATGAAATCGAGGACTTTCAAGCATTCTTGAAGAAAAGACCAGAGCTGAAAAGAAAATTTGACTTTCAAATACAAGAAGAAAAGAAGCATGAAAAGGTAAACAGCAAAGAGAAGTTATAAGGGATTTACCAAAGTTGAACTGTTTACATTCCTACATGAAAAGTCAGTATTTGTAACTCTTGAACTTTTCAGTATCTGGGTAGTTGGTGGGATTACACACGCACACGCACACACATACACACACACTGAGCACAGGACGAATTGAATAGGATGGGATCATATCTTTTAAAAAAATGAAGTGATGAGAAAGAAATGTATTGGGAGGAGAGAGGTAGAAATGGAATGGGGCAAATTATCTCTCACAGAAGAGGCAGGTAGGAGACTTTTTAGTGGAGGGAAAAGGAAGGGAACTGAGAGAAAAACATGAAGTTTACTCTCATCACATATGACTAAAGGAAGGAATAAAATGCACACTCATTTTGGTATGAAACCCTATCTTACAATACAGAAAGAGGGAGAGAAAGGGGGAGAAGGGGATAAGCAACATGGGGGGATGATGGAAGGGAGGGAAATGGAACGAGGGAGCAATTTGAAATCAACACTCTTGGGGAGGGACAGGATCAAAAGAGAATAGAAGCAATGGGGGACAGGAGAGGATGGAGGGAAATATAATTAGTCTTACACAACTATTATGGAAGTAATTTGAAAAACTACACAGATATGGCCTATATAGAATTGCCTGCCTTCCCAAAGGAAATGGGTAGGGAAGGAGGATGAGGAGAAGTTGGAACTCAACAACTGTTGAATATTGTTCTTGCTATTAGGAAATAAGAAATACAGATAATGTGGAATAGAAAGTTATCTGACTCTACAGGACAAAAGAGATGATGGGAACAAGGGAAGGGAAGGATGATGGAAGAGAGGGCAGATTGGTGATAGGGGAAATTAGAATGCTCAGTGTATTGGGGAGGGGAGAGGGGACAAATGGGGAGAAAATTTGGAACCCAAAATTTTGTGAAAATGAATGTAAAAAGTTAAATAAATTTTTTTAAAGAATGACTGAATTGTCCAAACCTTTTAACCCAATGCTCTGCTATGACACTTATGACCCAAGGATGAAAAGAATACCTAGCACTCAAAGAGTGGTTTAAGATTTGCAAAGCAATCGATATGTATTCTCACATTTGATCCATACACCAGCCCTCAGAGAGAGGTATTATTAGTATACACATCCTACAAGACATAGGAAAAACTAAGGCACTGAGAGGATAAGTGATTTGTCCTGGGTCACACAACTAGGACATGTCAAGAGACTGAATTTGAACTAAGGTCTTTTGATTTCAGAAGGAGTATTGTGTCCAGTATGCCACATGCTAAGGAAATCATTCCATAAATAAATGTCTAACAGTTAAAAAAAAATTTACACATAAGTTTTAATGTCAACAACAACAACAACAAAACAAAAAAACAGGAAACAAGTCATAATGAACTGAGGGAATGCCTGATGGGTTTATTGGATGTGAATGTTATAGAATTATTATTGAGAAATTAGAAACAATAGTATGTTAGAGAAAAAATTATTACATTTAAAGGGGTACATGCACAGTATGAAATCTGGGATGTCTAACACTGTGCTGAAGCCAGAACTGCATCTGAAAGTCTTTCCACAGGTTTCTCTCCAGGGTAGATTTTCTGTTATTCAGCAAGAGTGGAGTATTGTCTGAAATATTTTCCACATTGACTAAATTAATAAAGTCTCATTCCAGTGTGAATGCTCTGATGTATAGCAAGAGCCAAACTACATCTGAAACTATTTCCACATTGACTACAGTAATAAGTTTCTCTGCAGTGTGGATTCTCTGATATACAGTAATCCAGGAGCTAAAACTGAAAGTTTTCCCACACTGATTATATTCATAAGGTTTCTTTCAAGTGTGGATTCTCTGATGTGCAGTAAGACTGCTCTTGTCTTTGTAAGCCTTTCCACAGTGACTACACACATTAAGGTTTCTCTCCAGTGTGGATTCTCTGATGTGCAACCAAACCTCTCCTGTATGTGAAAGCCTTTTCACATTGATCACATTCATAAGGTTTCTCTCCAGTGTGGATTCTCTGATGTATAGTAAAGTCAGTACCACATCTGAAATTCTTTCCACACTGACTACAGTAGTAAGTTTTCTCCCCAGTGTGGATTGTCAGATGTCGACAAAAACTGCCTTTCTGTCTGAAAGTCTTTTCACAGTACATACATTCATAAGGTTTTTCTCCAGTGTGGATTCTTTGATGTATAGCAAGATGAGAACTACCTCTAAAATTCTTTCCACATTGATTACATTCATAAAGTTTCCGTCCAGTGTGGCTTCTCTCATGGGCAGCAAGGACAGATTTCAGTCTGAAAGCATTTCCACACACATTACATACATAAGGTTTATTTCCACTGTGGACTCTATGATGTACAGCAAGATTGTTGTTGTATCTGAAAGCCTTTCCACATTGATTACATTCATAAGGTTTCTCTCCAGTGTGGGTTCTTCGATGTCGAACAATTTGAGTATTCAGTCTAAATACCTTTCCACACTGATGACATTCATAAGGTTTCTCTCCAGTGTGGATTCTCTTATGAATAGCCAGGTTAAATTTCCGTCTGAAAGCTTTCCCACATTCATTACATTCATAAGGTTTCTTTCCAGTGTGAATGCTCTGATGACAATTAAGGCTGTATCTGGAACTGAGAGTCTTTCCACATTGACTACATTCATAAAGGTTCTTTCCAGTGTGGATTTTCTGATGTTGATACAGGTTACCTCTGTAATAGTAAGGTTTGTCTCCAGTGTGGAATCTCTGATGTTTAGTACGATCACATCTTCTTCTAAAAGCCCTTCCACATTGATCACACTCATAAGGTTTCTCTCCAGTATGGATTTTCTGATGTACAGTGAGAATGGAGCTGCATCTGAAAGTCTTTCCACATTGATTACACTCATAAGATTTCTCTCTATTGTGAATTCTGTGATGTGTAATAAGATGGCTCCTCTCAGGGAAGGTCTTACCACACTGATTGCAAGAATGAGATATCTTTGTACCATGGCTTTTCTGATGTACAATACAAAAGAAGTATTTTCTGAAAGTTTTACCACTTTGATGACACTCAGGAGATTTGTTTCTAGTTTGAATTCTCTGATGGGAAATAAGGAAAAAATATTGCCTGAAGGTCTGTTCACATTCCATATATTTATGTAGATTTTGGCTAGAATGGAATTCTTGATGGTGAATGAGTGATAACTGTTGCTTAAAGGATTGATTACATTCAATGCATTCATGTTTCCCTCCACTTTGAATTGTTTGGTGGTCAATGACCTTTGAAGTATCAATGACGGCCTTCTCATCTTCATTACATGTATAAAGCATTTCTTGGGGATGATCTTTTTGGTGTCTAATTAGCTCTGAAATCAACCTGAAGATCATCTCACATTCATTACACTGATAATTTTGCATTTCCAGAGGCTTCCCATGAGACTCAATAAGCTCTCCCTGTCCAGTAAAGCTTTCAGTGTATTTCTGATCCTGTGAACAGCCATTCCCTGATGCCATTTTCTTACAGTGAATTAGGACTGAACTCTGCCTGAAGCTTTTTCCATCTTCATCAAATTCACAGTGCCTCTTTTGTTTTTTCTTGATTTTGATAAGAGATTCACAGATTTCTCTTAAACTTAAGTCAGAGTGGCCATCACTCATGAATCTTGATTGTTGTGATGCTTCCACAAAAATGTTCAGCTTTGAAGCAGTTTCCCTGAATTCAAGCCTGGTCTCTCCATCTGAAAGAAACAAAGAAACATATTTATTCATTTATTTGTGGACACATAGACATACACATATACACAACTATATGCTCTGCCTTCATTGACAGAAAGTAACAGATTAGTAATCTATTTCCTCTTTTATTCTTAGATGTTTATTTGTCTGTATCTGTATAGAGATTATTATGTAAGCAGTTAATTAAACAAGAATGAATTAAAAATCCCCAACTGATTTATCAAATTAGAAGTTCTGATTAAAAAATGAGAGATTAAAAAAATTGAAATTAAGAAAACTATTGAACTAATAAATAAAACTAAGAGCTGATTTTATAGGGAAAAAAACAATAAAATAAGTAAAGCTTTAAATTTATTTAAAAAAAAGAAAGAAGGAAACCAAAGAACCAACATCAAATATGAAAAGGGAGAATTCACCACCAATGAAGAAGAAAATAAAACAATAATTAGGAGCTATTTTGCCCAATTGTATGCCAATAAATTTGTGAATCTTAGAGAAATGGATGAATATATACAACAACATAAACTGCCCAGATGAACAGAAGAGGATATAAAATACTTAAAGAACTCCATTTCAGAAAAAGAAGTTGAATTAGTCATCAGCAAACTCCCTAAGAAAACTCTCTAGGGCCAGATGGATTTACAAATGAATTCTATCAAACATGTAAAGAACAATTAAATCCAGTATTAGGGAAACTATTTGGGATAATAAGCAATGAAGTTGGGTTATCAAATTCTATATATGGTACAAATATACTGATGATTCATAAATTGTTAAATTGGGAAGAGCCAAAACAGAGAAAGAAAAGTAGAGACCAATTTCTCTAATGAATGCAGTTGCAAAAATTGTTAATAAAATATTAGAAAAGAGATTACAGCAACTGATCACTAGGATGATATACAATGACCAGGTAAGATTTACTCCAGGAATGCAGGGCTATTTAATAACAGGAAAACTATCAGCAGAATTGACCATATCAACAACAAAACTAAGAGAAATCTTTTGACAATATCAAGCCCCCATTCCTATTAAAAACAGTAGAGAGCAGAGGAATAGTCTTCCTCAAAATAATAAGTAGCATCTACTTAAAACCATCAGCAAATATTTGTAATGGGGGTAAGTTAGATGCATTTCCAATAAGATCGGGAGTCACAAAACAATGTCCATTATCACCAGTTATTAGATAGGTAGAGTACCAGGAACACTAGCTTGAGGAATAAAATTAAAAAAAGGAATTGAAGGAATTAGAATGGGCAAAGAAGAAAGTAAGTTATCTGTTTGCAGATGTTGTGATGGTACACCTATAGAACCAAGTAAAAAACTTTGAAATAATAAATTTAGCAATGTTGCAAGATATAAAATAAACCCACATAGAGCAATCACATTTCTGTATATTACCAACAAAGCCCAATAGCAGGAAATAGGAAGAGAAATTCCACTTAAAGTTACTGCAGACAATACAAAATATCTGGGAGTCTACCTACCAAGACAAACTCAGCAATTATAAGAACATAGAAAACACTTTTCACTCAAATAAAGTCTGATGTAAAAAATCAGAAAAATATCAGTTGCAGCTAGGTAAGGCAGAGCTAATATAATAAAAATTACGTTACCTATGTTAATTTCCTTATTCAGTGCCATAACAATCACATAAACAAAAAATTATTTTATAGAGCTAGAAAAAAAATCGTACCAAAATTCATCGGGAAGAAAAATCATCAGGAATGTTTAAGGGAATTAATGAAAAGAAATGCTAGGGAAGGAGGCCTAGCCATCCTAGATCTTAAAATGTGTTATAAAGTAGCAGTTATCAAAACCACTTGGTACTGATTAAGAAATAGAGAGATAGGTCAGTGGAATACATGACACAGTAGTCAATGACTAGAGCAGCCTACTGTTTGATAAACCCAAGGACCCCATCCTTAACCGTCTTATTCTTTTCCTTCTGGAGTAAGATGTCACTGCCTCGCAAAAATTGCTGGGAATACTGGAAAATAGTGTGGCACAAACTGGGCATAAATCAGCACCTGACACTGTATATCAGAATAAACTGCAAATGCGTACAGGATTTAGATGTCAAGGCTGATACTATCAGCAAACTAGGAGAATAAGGAATAGCTTACCTGTCAGAAAGATGGAGAAAGAAAGAACTTATGACCAACTAAGAGATAGAGAACATTATGAAATTCTAAGTGGATGATTTTTATTCCATTAAATTGAAAAGGTTTGGCACAGAGTCAGTTCAACCTAGATTAGAAGGGAATGAGAAAACTGGGGAAAAAATTTCAAAGCCAGTGTCTCTGGGAAAGGACTCATTCCTAAAATATAGAGAACTGAGTCAAATTCACAAGGACGCAAGTAATTTCCCAACAGATAAATGGGAAAAGGGTATGGACAAGCAGTTTGGGGAGGAAGAAATCAAAGCTATCTTTAGTTTTATGCATAAAAACTCTAAATCACTATTGGTTAGAGAAATGTAAATCCAAACTCTTAAGATATCACATCCCACAAATCACATTGGCTAACATGACAACACAGGATAACAATAAATGTTGGAGAAGATGTGAGAAAATTGGGACAGTAATGCATTGTTGGTGGAGTTGTAACCTGATCCAACCATTCTGGAAAGCAATTTGGAACTATGCACAAAGGACTTGTAAAACTACACACACCCTTTGACCTAGAAATATCACTTCTAGGACTGTGTCTCAAAGAGATCATGATAATGGCAAAAGGACCTACATGTACAAAAATATTTCCAGCAACCTTCTTTGCAGTGGTCAAGAATGGGAAATCAATTGATTTCCAGTCATCAAGTGGGGAATGACTGAGAGAGTTGTGGTGTAGTTCCATAAGAACTCAGGAGCAGGCAGACTTTAGAAAAACCTGGAAAGGCTTAAATGAACTGATGCTGTCTAAGATGAGCAGAACCAGGAGAACACGGTACACACTCACAGCCATACTGTGTGCTGAATGACTTTGACAGACTTAGCTCCTCAGCAATGCAGGAATCTTGGACAACTCCAAAGAGTCATGATAGAAAATGCTGTCCACATCCAGAAAAAGAATTGTAGAGTCTGAATGCAGATGGAAGCAGAATATTTGCTCTCTTTTGTTTTCTTTCTCCTGATTCCTCCCATTAGTTCTCACTCTTCTCTACCACATGACTAATGGGAAAATATGTTTAATATGGATGTATATGTGTATAGCCTATAATCAGCCATCTTAGGCTGGGGGAAGAGAAAATGGGGGAGAAATTTTAAAACTCACAATCTTATGAAAGTGAATGTTGATAATAAAAATAAATAAATATTTTTTAGAAACTCTCACTTTATCCAATCCTAGCAGACACTGGCCTACAGCTCTCCTCCTTTTCATGGCTAAATGCTTAGAGATGGTCATCTACACCTGGGCTTTACTCTTTACACTCCTTTACTCTTTCTTCCTACAAAACTCCGCATTGTGGCTCCCAGTTCACTGATCACTTGAAGCAACTCCCTCCAAAGTGACCAGTGATCTCCTAATAGCTAAACTAAAGGTCCTTTTACCAGTCCTCATCCTTCCTGACCTCTCTGGAGCTTTTCTCACCATCACTCACTCCCTTTTCCTTGATACTCTCTGTCCTCCAGGTTTCAGTGACACTTCTCTCTTTAGGTTCTCTTCCTGCCACGTCCCAAACTAACCTCACCATCTTTCCCCCAACCCTCCCATCTTGCTACTTTCCTGATTGTCCAGGCTGATAATACAGTTGTCATGCACTGTTCACCATCTCTCAAGCTCATATACTACCACCCTCCTTCCATTTTTAATCTTGTGGAAAGTGTTGTTTTTTCCACCTTGGTAACATCTCTCATACCCATCCCCACTCGTCTCCCAATACTGCCAACTTCTAGGTTTAGACTTCAGTTACCTTAAACCTGCAGTGTTGAAAAGGCCTGCTGTTTGGTCTCACTGTCTCAAGTCTCCCTAGATAAGTCAATGCTCTACCCAGCTGGCAAATTCACTTTCCTAAAGCTCACATCTGACTATGTCATTGACTCCTCAATAAACTGCAATGACTCTCTAGCACCAGAATGACATAGACTGTCCTCTGGGCTGTTAGGGGCCTTTACCATCTGGCCCTCTCCTCTGTTTCCAGTCCTGCTTCATCTCATGCCAACTCCACATATGTTATAATCCAATGGCAAAGACCTCCTTTTTATGCCTTCAACAGGACAAACCATCTCCAGTCTCCATGGGCTTTCCTTGGCTGGCCCTCATGCCTGGAATTCTCCCCTTGCCTTCTCTGAAGCCCCAGCCAAAGCCTACCCCCCATAATAAGGCTTTTCCAACCTTTCTTAATCCAAGAGCCTTCCCTCCCTTGATTAGATCCAGTTTCACCTATACATACCATGCTTTACATGTATCTGTCCATGTTCCCTTCCTCACTAGTCTGGGAGTTCCATGAGAGCGGGTGATATCCTTCACTATTCTTTGAATCTCCAGCACTTAGCACACACCAGGCACTTAATAAATGCTTGCACACTTGAAGAAGGCCTAAGAAAAGGCCCATCTCAGACAGCCCAGGCCCTCTCTGGATTTCTTAAGCAGAGCTCCATGAACCAAACTTCAAACCATTGATCTTATGGGATCATAGTTTTATTCCTGGGACAGAGCTGAAAGGTCAAGGCATTCACCCCTTCATTTCCCAGATGGAGAGACTGAGGTTCAGCAACTTTCCCAGGATCCTACTGTGAAAAAACATCTGAAAAAGAAAGGCAAGGCAGTTCTTCCTGCCCCCAATTCCAACATTCCATTCACTGTGACATGTAGCTGCCCTTGTGCTAACAGTCCTCACAGACCTGCTTTCCCCTCACTCACCTGGACAGGAGGTTCTGGGATCTTCTTGCTCCAGTATGCAAGGTGCTTCCCCTCCTGCAAAATGGGAGATCACATCTACTCTGGGAGCTGAAAGTCCTGGGCATGGGAAAAAGGAAAGGAGGAAAATGGAGAAAGATTGGTAAAGTAGCTCTTTTTAGGGAAAGGAGGCATAAAAGGAGAGGGCCAGCATGCCTCAAAATCCTTGTCCGTGATATTTACTGTTGGAAACTTTGTTGGGGAATGGGAAGGAGAACATGTGGAAGCCAATTTAGAAACAGAAAATTCTGTTTTCTCCACTTCCTTCCTACAAGCATGGGCTGAATCCACAGAATCTCTCATCTACAAAGTAAGAGGCAAATGGAAAGGGAGTGGAGAGAGAACTTTGGCCTGGATTCAGGAAGCAGTAAGTTCAAATCCGGTCTCAAACAATTACTGGCAAACCTCCCAAAGCAAGTCACTTAACCTCTGCTTGCCTCAGTTTCCTCAACTGTATAAAATCATCTAAATCCCAGGCTTGCTAGGAGGATGAAATTACATAACATTTTTTGGCACAATGCTGCCACATACTAGGTATTGATGAATGCTTATATTCCCTTCCTTCCTTTCTCACCACTTCTGTTGGACTTTGGGGGATTTGGGAAGGAAAGTCAAGGACAGTTTTGCAATTCCAACCATCTGAGAGTTAGACCAGGAGCTGGTGAGGGCAAACTGATACTTGTCCACAAGAAGAAACTTCCAAAGACCAGACCCAACCTAAAGAGGAAGAGGCTGCTTTGGGAGGTGAGGGATTCCCTGCACAGCCCAACTCTAAGGAAAAGCTTCCTGAGCATTTTCAGAGACAAAGTTCATGTTCAAGGAGAGGTCAGACCAGGCAGATTCTCTGAGATTAGTCTGAGATTCTTCAGCACCAGTTTAATCTTTGACTTCCGGCTCCCTAAAACTAGAAAGAGGCAGCAAAGGAAACTGGTTGTTTTCCATCACACATTGCAAACACCTTTCATGGGAAAATCAGGCAAGAGGAGGACTTTCTCAGATACAAGAGATCTCCATTTTGGCCTTTCCAATCATGAATAAATGCTCCAAATCCTGAACACTAGGAAGTGAATGAAGAAAGTCCTTTTCATGGTAGATTCATAGATCTAAAGGAAGTGCACTTACCTAGGGAGAGCAGGTTCTGGGCATTCTCCAGCATGACGTCCTTGTGCAGTTCTTTCTGAGAATGGTCCAGGAGGCCCCACTCCTCTGGGGTGAAGTCCACAGCCACATCCTGGAATGTCACCAGCCCCTAAGTCATCATAAGTCATAGGATTAGAATTGAAGGAGACTCCAGAATTCAACTAGTCTGACCCTCATCAATTTACTTGAGGAAAGTGAAGCACAGAGAAGAAATCTGCCCAAAGGTCACACCCTTAATGTGCATCAGAGCCAATACTTAGAAACACAGTCATGAAATTCCAAAGGAATATGGAAAACAGTTCTTTTGTATTTGCAGCTGGAATAAAGTTGAAAAATGAACTACTAAGAATTGTTTGTCCCTATGGAAACAGAACTTATTTGATCCATCAGAGATATATGGAAATGTCTGGAGGAGAAAAAGAGAAGGTGAAGTTAAAACCCTCCCTCTCACCATAACAGGCATAAATGATACGTCATAAAGAAAATTCCACTGACTTCAAACAGAAGAACAGAGTGAAAGTCCCTTATGCTTCTCTTTCTCTCCCTGCACCTAATACTGGCCCTCCCCTCCTGAGAATGGGGATATGGGTGACCCAGCCCAAGCAGCCTAAGGCATGGTACTGGACCCTGTCCCAGCATCTGAAGCTGAGAACAGTAGGCCTGGCCCCAGGAGTCCTGCCTTGGGAGAGTGGTAGAGGCAGCAGCCTTGGCATCCCCTACCCCTCTTCAGCTCTTGATTCAGACAGAAAGTGCTCCTTCTTATCCCTGATGCCCCCAGGTGCAGAAGCAAAGGAGGAGCTGCTGGGACTGCTGCACAAAAGGAGTGTAACAGAATGCAGCTTTGCAAGAAGTGGCAAAACCTGGTCTTCCGAAGATTCCAACAGGTAGCAAGATTGTCACCCATCCCACTGTGCTGAACACCCAAGTGAGGGTAGTTCCCACCAACACAGACATCCAGAGCACCTTGGCAGCCCTCAGTGACAAAGGGGAAGACAGTGGTAGCAGCAGGACCATCCAGCAGTGGATGGACCCTTGCCCAGCTTCCTGGATTCCTGGACCCAAACCAAGGACATGAAGTGAACAAGAGGGCAGCAGTGGTAGCTGAGAGCATGTGACCCTCCCCAGACTACTAGGGGCCCATTGCAGTTCAGGAGCAGAGCTGGGAGACAGCAAATGAGAGCCTGGCCAATATTCAGTGTTCCAAAGATAGGTTCTCATGGACTGCATTCCTGCAGGATCAAGTCAGAGAAATAAGAGGAGAATCCACCTCCTGGATGTGGGAGGATGAAGAAGGAAGGTTAGAATAGAAGGAAAAGAGTAAAACCAAGTCAAGGTAGAAGAACCCCCAGCCTCACTGACCTCCTGACAGGAGCCTTTAACAGAAAACCACCTTGTTCCTACATGGAATGATGCAGTTTGCCATCAGCAATACTGAGCAGAAACTCATGACCTAGAAGGGCATCCACACCTGGACTGAGGAGGATGTTCTCTACTTTCAGCACATCACCACACAGGACTGGACACCACTTGAGATAGGATGTCCACCATCATCTGAACACTAGGAATCACAACCAAAATGACCCATCCCTGGCCTCCACAGAAACATGGGCCTCAAAGCTGAGCTCCCCTTGACTGTATGAAGATGAAGCTGCTTCTCCCAAGGGTCAACTCATAATCACACTTAGGACTAAACTGAGCAGCATGAGACTATTTCCAGTGCAGGGAAAAAGAGCCCTCAGTTTCTCCATGGAGGGCTTGAGTGGCTCCAGGTATGAGGAGTTATGGTCAAAACATCTCCTGCCTTTGCCTTATGGTTGCTTTCATTTGTCAATGGCCAATATTCCTTCATCATGATTATTTAGTTAGAATGAGTAACCAAGAAGAGGAAAGGAGGTTTCCTTCATTTACTACAAAGGTAATACTTTATTAAGCAATGCTTGGATTTGAGCAAATTCATGAGGAAGACATTGCCTGTCTTAGGAGAACAAAGGGTCTATGCAGACACCTAGAACTCTGGAATTTGGGAGAACAAAAGAAGGGATTATAGACAACTGAAGAACAACACAGAGGACAGTTGGACCAGATCTGAAAATATGCTGATCCATGGCACAGTTCATTCATTTTTCCAGCCTCTTAAATGTGGGACACATTTTTGGTCAATGTGCCAGAAATCTCAGGCTCTTCCACCACGCTTTGTTCCACTTTCATTACGTAGTAACATGACTCACCTTCTATTACTTTGGTTCATTCTCTATCACGCAGTTACAATTCTTTTTACCTTTTCATCATTGTGACTTTTTTCCTTAAAACAATAGATCTAGGCTTTACTGGGAATCCATATTTCAGTTTTAACATCCTTTACTCCTATTATTTATCTGCTGAACAGTTATGGAATTTATTGATCTTTTCCTTCTTTTAGAGATTCCCAAGAATCTGTCTGTGTCTCCTTTTCACTGGAGTCTCTTCAGTCTCTGCTTCCCCTTCACAGCATTTATTCAGTGTGGGCTCTCACTAGAGGAAGGCAGGCTTTTATTGATTGATAATTGGGTATCTAACTCACTCCTTCCAAATCTCTTTTCCTTCTATTCTAACCTTCCTTCTTCATCCTCCCACATCCATCCTTTACCACTGAGGGATAGGGCCATGAATTTTCATTTAAAGAGAGAGCTCAACAGGCCCATCCCATTTCTGACATACCTGCACAACTTTGGGACTTAATCTGACTGGCTCTTCCACTATGCCCAGGGTCTGGGACCTTCTCCTATCTTGAGATATTTTAGCTTCCCTTTACATGATGGCTTCCCTCACCAGACTATAAGATCCTTGAGGGCAGGGACTGACTGTCTTTCACTTGGGTATTTCATTTCCTAAACCTTAGTACTGGGCATGGCACACAGTAGGTGCTTAATAGTGATTTACTATTCCTCGCTCAATCACCCTCATGTCAGCACCTCACCCCTGACTGTCCTTCCACAACCAAAGCCATTCGAGCTGAGCCGGCTCTGCTCCCAGCCTCCTTTCAGACACCTCCAACATGATGCCCAGTATTCTAAGTTCACACTGTCCACAAGAGAACTTCTTACCTTCTCTCCCTGTCAAAGGCAGCCTCATGCTCCACCAACCTACTCCTCATTCTCACCCCCACTTCTCTCCCCTTTTATCCAATCTGCTGCCAAAGTCTGTGAATTGTACCTTGTAACATCTCTCAGACACATCCCCTTCTCTCCTCTGATACTGCAACTGCAACCCAACAGGTTCTCATGGTCTCACCCCTGGACAGTTGCTGTGTCAGCTGACCTCAAGACTCTCCCCACTCCAATGCATCCTTCATTTGGTCCACAAAGGAACTTTTCTAAATCACAGATATCTGTGTCTCCTTTCCTCAATAAAATCCAGTTTCCTGGACTCCCCCCACCTCCAAGATCAAGTACAAATACTGCATTCAAAGCCCTTCATGACCTAGACATCACCTGTCATTCCACTCTTCTTACACCTTGTTTCCTGCCCCCTCCTCGCTCACACAATGACGCTGGCCTCCTTGTTACTCCACAAGAAGACACTGCATCTCTCAGATCAGAGCATTTTCTCTGGAGTTAGAAAGAACTGTGTTCAGATGCTGCCTCAGACACTGAGTCAGTGTAGATAGAGCCTTGCCTCTCAGGGCGCCTCCCACCCATACTGCAGAGAGCTTCTTTGGACAAAACTATTGACCTGTCATCTCCTCCATTAGACTGGGAGCCCTTGGAGGCCAGGACTGGGTTTTCCTTCCTCTGTATACAGAGTAGGTGAGCCCAGTGTCCCTACCCTCTCTAAATGCTTGTGGCCTTCACCTAAGAAGTGGTAAATGGGAAGGATTCAGAGAGACCTGAAAAGGCGTGTGACCTGATGCAGGAGGACACTTTCTGCTCTTCTCACCTTTGTGGAAAGTACCAGAGCTGGGATACCCTCAGGGATCTGAGCCAGGCCCGGCCAGGTAAGATTCAGGGTCAAGGGGTGCCCTGTTCCTTCAGTGGCTATGAGAGGTGGGTTAAAAGAAACAAAGAGTAGGGGGAGAAACTCTGTGTGTGTGTGTGTGTGTGTGTGTGTGTAGTAGCAATGCAAAAGTACAGCAAAGCAAACCCAGGAAGGCAGCCATTGGGGGATGGGGAGGAGGGGAGGTTAGTACTGGAGATCCCAAAGTGCCAATGAATCACTTTACAACACAGAAGGAGAGAGCAAGGCAGTATGGTTACCATTGTTTTCAATTTCTTGCCTATTTTTGTATAGAAACAACCCATAGTTGAGGTACTTACCAACCTCATAGATAATCCTGGGTCCATCGAAATGGCCTCTGGCTGATGTTGGGCAAGTCTGAGGAAGGACTGCACTCACCTGGGCTGGGGGGCTGGGGCTCCCAGGGGCCATTCCCTCTGGCTCCAGGTTCCCTGCTTGGGCCAGGCCTGGGTCCTCTGCAGACTGAGCTGGGCAGGCTGAAGGACTCCAAGGTAGAAGAGGTGCTTCCAGTCACTTTCCGGGCAACAAGTGGGCTTTCAGTGATTTAGAGAGGGTGGAGTCACACAGGAATTACAAAGGCTCTGCCCCTGCCCTCAGGCATTGAGAAAGGAGGGTCAAGATGGTCTGAACAGGAAAACTATTCCCCTCCCCCATTCTCCTACAAAGACCCAGGAGGCAGAAGGGGCTTTGGGATCCCAGGTGGCATGAGACCAGTCAGAGCCTCCATGGCTCCTGAGCCACGGCTCTCTCCAACCCGTCCTCTGCCCTCCTTGCCTCCCCGCTCCCCAACAAACACATAACAGAATCTAAATTCTCCCTCATTACACCTGCCTCTCCCTGACTACCACTTTACTCATTCATCTGTATGCTCCAAGGGTCATGTCTTGGCTTTCTTTATGCTTGTCCAGCATCAGGACCCTCCATATGTCCAACCCATCCACCCCCAACACACACCCCATCTCCCCTTTGTCTTGATCTAGGAGGGAGGGTAGATAGAGAAGGTTGAAGACAGGGAGGGCTCTGGGATGGAGCTGCCAGTAGTGACCAGGGCAAGCCTGGGAGGAGAGATACAGTGCTGATTGGGACTCCATTGTCTGGCAGTCAGACTGAGGGTTTAGAAAAAATGTGTGGGCAGAGCAGGAGGCCAGGGTAGGGAAGGCTCTTGGACAGTGTAAGAAAGGAGGGGTGAGGAGGAGAGGGGACATCTGAGTGACTGAAGGTTCCCAGGAGGGCAGCTGAGCCTGAGCAGACAAAGCAACTGTGTCATGGGTCTCCACAGGAGCCAGGGGTAGGGGGTACATCGCCTGGAACCCTCTTTGGACCTTAGCCTTGGAGGTTGCTTATCTGAGTACCTGGAGAGAAACTGGAGACAGGGAAGGAAAGGCCTGGGATCTAAGAAGGAGCCAGGAGGAGTCACAGGTGGTAGGTCCTGGGGGCAAGGAGGCAGGACTCCTGAGTCCCTATAGGGAGCCAAGGCTACTGGTGGGACAATGGAATCTCTGAACAGGAGTTGGGAGACAGTACTAGAAGGGCAATTTCTGCCCTGCTGACAACACTGCACAGGTCACACGGGAAGGAAAGGGCAGCCAGCAGGAACTGAGGGCTACATGACTTCCAGATTCAAACTTACCTGGAGCCGCAGGCACAGAGATGACTTCTGGGAGGAACGGGGAGCTCAGCTCCAAAGGAAGTAGGAAGGGTAATCACAGCTCCAAAGAAAGCAAGTATTTTTTCTCAGCTCCATGGCTTCCTCTTTCATCCAAGACACTCTGGGCCCAGAGCCTCACCCTGCCCATTCCCACTGAGACCTCAGGATCTTCCCTTTCCTCCAATGGCTCCCACAATCAGGTTCCCAGACCTGGCTGGCCTCTCCTTCCCCAGCCCTGCCCTCCAGCCTGTGGAATGTTTTGGCCAATGAAATAACTCCTTTCCCCTCTAGATCCCTCCCCTGGCCTCCACACTCCACCCCAGGGCTCAAATTCCACCTGGGCCCCCAACCACTCCTGGGAGAGTTGTCCTCCCACAACCTCTCTCACCCCCTCCTTTTCCTGCTCTAGGACTCAGACCCTCCTTCTGAGCAGAATCTACTGGTCTTCTTCCAGCTCTACTCTCTCATTAACCTTCTTCCAAACAAGGACACCCAGACCCTCCCTCTCTCCAGTCTGTCCCAACCATCCCCTCCCCCACCAGGCAGGTGTCTCTGTCCTCCCTGCAATTGAACCCCACACTTGCCTTACCCAATTTAACCCTCTCTTCCAATCCTGAAACCTTTGCTTTAGGAGGCCTTTCCCTCTATATTCTTATTTTTCCCTAAGGGACATTCTCTCACTGAAAGGCAGGTGGATGCCCTGGGAGAGATGAGGACAGGAAGCAGGACCCCTGGGTGCCAGGGAAGCAAATACAGGTGCCTCTTCATGTTACCAGAGAGACACTTTAAAGCAGGAAAGAAAATCATCATTTAAACTTTATTCACAACTTATATATATCAAAAACCCTCAATCCAATTTTGGGTTCATTGAAAATTATAAAAACATTAATATTAATAATATTGAAACATAAAGCCTGTACATCCTCTGGGAAAAAATGAAATCAATTTATAAAAACTTCATCTCTGTATATTCATTGGAGCTTCAGAAAGTTCAGTACTTTGGTCTGCATTTTAGCCTTGTGCTTTATCACCTTTAGGGTTAAAAGAAAATGGAATTATTGGTGACCTTTCTTATCATTTTTGGACTTTTAATAAGAGCCAAAGCCTGAACTAATCGATCTGACTGCCTTGCATTGCTCTAAAAGTGCCCTTTCCTGTGTCAGCAACTTCAAATACCTGTTGATGACAAGACACCTGCAACCAGAAGATTCTTCATTTTGTTTCACTGAGGAGACCTATGCTGCTTTAACTGTCTGGTCTTATTGTGTTTACAACTTATTCAGCTAAGAATCTTCCTTTCTTATGGTATAGTTAAAAACATATAGAGACCATAAATCTCAGGGACACAGATATCCGGGAATTGTCGTAAGATAAATCTATCTGATTTAAGCCTGGTCATCCTTGTATCAGTCAGAAGTTTCCTTCTGGCTGCATTTAGGGTAAATAATATAGATGAAGTTATGGGGTGCTGGGTGTACCCCAGAATTCCGACAGTCCGGGTTGTGCTCGAATGAATTCGACTCAAGCCTTCTTAAAGCCAAAGAAAACAAAGTTTATTAAGGATTCGCCTAATTGGGTTGCCTCTTACGGAGCCTAAGCTTTAGTGACACTTGTACTCACAAGTGGGCCCGACACAAGCCCAGCTAGACTGAATCTGAGTGCCTCGATGGAACAAATACAGAAAAGAATATGGGGTGGGGGGAGACTGGTAGTGCAGGGTGATGGGAGGAGGGGGTTAGGAAGGGTCTTGAGAACTCCAAGGAGGGTCAAAGGCAGGAAATAGCTGGAGGCTGTCTGGAGATATCAGATAATGGAGGGTTTGGGTGGGAAGCAGGTGGGGCAATCCAGAGATCTTGATAGGGGCAGTATGGGAATGGATACAGATCTTGATGGCAGCCTGGGAAATGGGGTTTTGATGGGATCTAGGGCGGGGAGTGCAAGAGACTTGAAATGATAATGAAAAGCCCGCGGGCTTCCTGAGACTGCCGGAACAAAAGGGAAGATTACATTTGTATAAGAAAGGGCAGATTAAGTGGGGAGATTCAAGGGGAGCTCAAGGAGGCTCCCAGAGACTGAACCTCATCATTCCCCCCTCAAACAGAACACAAGTTCTTTTGGGGTAAAGGGCGAAGGTCTCAGCTTCTGAAACTTCTTCCTGCTGGCAAGGGGCCAGACTTCAGAACCTGGGCAGTGCCAGGTCCAGTGGGCAGGAGACCTAGGATTCAGACGGTGGTTGGTATATATCCTGGGCTATATACCATCTGGAAGTTGATGGTTTGCACCCTGGAAGAGACGAACCTGGCAAGGAGGTTAGGCAAATATAAACCAAGCAGGTACGAAAGGAGTATAAAGAAAATACAATTTCCCTGGCACAAAAAATTTCTCTGGAGAGAATTAGAGATGACTGTGGCAAGGCCAAAACATAGAAGGGCATGTTTGATAGGGTAGTTTTTTCCTGTCAGATATCCCCTTTCTTTCCAGATTGCTCCATGGGTATGTAGAACAAGGAAAGCATATTTTGAATAAATAAAAACATCTACTGGCCTGGGGTCAGGTTCTAAGGAATGGGTTAAGACTCCCAAAGCCTGTCCTCTCATTTCATCAACATACAGAGTGAAAGGTTTTCCCAGATAGGGTAGGGCTAGTGATGGGGTGGTGGTCAATTTAGCTTTCAGAGTCTCAAAAGCTTTAGCCTGGTCTGAGTCAATGCCCTGAGTAGGGTCATAAAGGGGTTTAGCAATAAAGCCAAAATTAGGAATCCAGAGTCTACAAAATCCAGTCACTTCTAAAAATACTCGAACTTGTTTCTTAGTGGCTGGAACAGGGATAGACAGGATTGTCCTTTTTCTCTCGGAGTTTGAGAGAGAGGTTGAGTGTGAGTTCATGGCCCAGATACCTTATGGACTGGCATGCTATCTGGACTTTGTTCCAAGAGATCCACCCTATAGCTTCCAATGCCTTAAGACATGAAGGGCTTCAGTGGCAGTAGGCAAAGAAGCCTCCTGGGTGGGGCTACAAAAAAGAATATCATGCACATACTGAATGAAGCTAACTGCCAGCTAGTTTCAGGTGCCTTAAATCCCTTCCCAAAGCCTGGCCAAATAAATGAGGGTTATCTTGAAAGCTTTGGGGCAAAACTCCGCATTAGCTGATATGGACTTGATTCCCCAGGAAAAGTACATTCAAAAGCAAAAATAAATTGTGAGTATTCTCCATTAGGCCTTTTTTCGGGAAGGATTGCAGTGTTGCATGGACATAAACAAGGGACAAGGATTTTATACTTAAGGCACTTTTCAGTTAAAGGTTGTAGTCCTTCCCAGGTCTCAGGTTTAATCAGATACTGGCTGAGTTGGGGGAGCACTTTAGGGTCTGGGAGGCTAACAACAGCTGGGGTGGTAGAAGTAGCTCTCTCTGGAATTCCAGTGTCCCAAATATTTGGCCTGACTGTCTCCCACACTCTCAAGCAAACCAGGGAAGATGTAGTGAACAGAGGCAAAAGGGAGAGGGGAGGTTTAACTAGAGAAAATTGGCTCCCCAATTTCACCATCAGGTCCCTGCCCAACAAGGGGGCAGAGTCAGAGGCCGGCATAAGGAAGGAGTGTTTAAACAACAGATCCTCAAGCAGGCTGGGGAGGGGGACTGTAACTGGAGACATTCCTCAGTTTCCCCTTCAATGCCTATGACCTGAGGGGGTCAAGGGATGGGTAGGGCCAGAGTGACTGGTTAAAGCAGGGAATTTAGCCATGTTAAAGTGGGTAACCTTACCTTCAGCCTTCGTTTTTGCCCAGGGCTTGACGAGAGAGGTGGAGAAAGTGGGAGCACAGCCGGCACCCAGATTTTCCCATTTTCCAAGTCTTAAGAAGACTGGAGGACAGGGTACTGGGGGGCAGCTCCACCACTTTTCCAATCTTGGGGACAATCTTTCCTCCAATGTCTCTTCTGGTCACATGGGCACAGTTCAACAGGCATTGGCTCCTGGGGCTCCCTCTCAGGGGGTGCCCTGGAGGGGCAACTCCTTGGACCAGTGACCCTCCTTGTGGCAACGAAAACAGGCTTCCCCACTGCTCAAGTAGCCCGCCTTCCTCCAAGGGGGTGCCCTGGAGGGGCGCTCCCTGGGTCTTTTCCTGGCCACGGCAGCAGCCAAGAATTGAGTCTGCTCCCTGACCCTTCTCCTTTGTTCTCTTTCCTCTGCTGCAAGGAGGTCTCTGTTGTTAAAGACTCCAAAGGCCATCTCCAGTAACCGGGCCTGAGGTGTTTGGCGTCCCATTGCCAATTTCTGTAGTTTCCTTCTAATATCTGGGGCCGACTGATTAATAAAATACATGCTAAGGATTGCTGCCCCTTCTATGGAGTCAGGATCCAAATTTGTATGCTTTTTAATAGCCTCTACTAGCCTGTTTTGAAAAAGGGCAGGGTTTTCCTTTTCTCCCTGAGTAATTCCCCTAATTTTTTGAAAATTTACCTGTTTTTGAAATGCAGTTTTTAGGCCTTCTAACAGGCAAATTACCATAAAGTCTCTCTTTTCCCTGTCCTCACTCTTTTGATAGTCTCATCTGGGGTTACTCATGGAAACAGCAGCTGTTTCTGGGGGGTATTTTATGGCATTGTTACTAGCCATATGATCCCCAAACTTTTGGGCATGTTCCCAAATTCTCCCCTTCTCCTCAATGGTACAACAGACAGAGAAAAGAACATGCAGATCCTTCCAAAAAAGTTCAAATTGTAGGGATACGTCCCTAAAACCCTAAGTAAATATAGTGGGATCTTCCGAGTATCTCCCCAATTTCTCTTTAATCTGGGTGGGGTAGGTACTTCTCTCAAGGGAAACAGCCCTGACCCAGTGGGGACTGGGGCTTGTGAAGGAAGATACAGGGGATCTGACTGGCAAGGGGAAAGATCCTCTGGTACCTGAGGAAGAGTAGGGATCAAAGGGGGAGATGCCCCAGAGAATGCCATGGGAGCATGGCCCAAAACCTGAGTGATTGCCCCAGTGAGAGGGGCTGCAAAGGGGGGCACCCCAGCAACGCCCGTAGCTGGGGACTGAGCAGGGGTTGGGAATGAAGATAGAGGAGGAAGTGAGGCCAAGACCCTAGAAACCATTAACAAGAGGTCATCCAAAACATCCAATTCCCCCCATTTCCCTTTTGTGGGATGGCTGTAGCTACAAGCATCTTTCAATCTGTTCTGAGAATGGGGTCCTGAGAGAGTTCGACAAAGGCCCTTATGTAAGGTATTTCTATCCATTTCCCCTTTTAGAGGCAATATATTTACAATTGTAAAAGGATATTACATTGTAAAGTCCCAAATACGGGCCACACTTCATTGTCCTCCAGGTGATACTGAGGCCAAAGTGTGTTGCAAAATATCAACTTTTTCTTTTTAAGATCTTTAGAGAAGTCAAATTTTTTCTAATTTTGTAAAAGGCAACCAAGAGGTGAATTCCTTGGGATTGATGAATTTTGTCCCATTTTTTTTTCCTGTGGGGCTGGAAGTCCTCCCCCCTCAAGAAAACAAAACAAAAAAAACGTGGAAGTAAGCCTTGAGAGGAAAAAAAAAACAGGAGAACAAAAATAACCACGTTTTCCCGGATTTCCTTGCGCCCAGGAAATCCAGAGAATTGGGCACCCACTTAACTGACATTTCCCTAACCTTCTAGCGCCCAAAAAGTTCAGAGACTCTGCCTGGTATTGGGACCTGAAGCCAGGTCCAAAAATCCTCTTCCAAGGTGCTTGGAGAGCAAGTAGGGGGTAGAGAGAGTGGGAGGCTTACATACCTTCCAGTGTGAGCAGAAGAACTTGAGATTAGCAGCTTTCCGGATCAGGGAACCAAAAGGATGAGGTCTGTGGGTGCTAGGTGTACCCCAAAATACCAAAGTCCGGGTCGTGCTTGAATGAATTCGACTCAAGCCTTCTTCAAGTCAAAGAAAACAAAGTTTATTAAGGATTCGCCTAATTGGGTTGCCTCTTAAAGAGCCTAAACATTTGTGACGCTTGTATTCACAAGTGGGCCCGATACAATCCCAGACAGACAGAGTCTGAGTAGGATTGCATCTGAGCACCTTCATAGAGGAAAGATGGATACAGAAAAGAGTTTGGGGG
>CM053771.1:3988447-4006670 GCA_028658325.1 Potorous gilbertii | reverse complement strand
TAGAGAACTCCATGGAGGGTCAAAGACTGGAAATAGCTAGAGGCTATCAGGAGATATCAGATAATGGAGGGTCTGGGTGGGAAGCAGGTGGGGCAATCCAGAGATCTTGATAGGGGCAGTATGGGAATGGATACAGATCTTGATGGCAGCCTGGGAAATGGGGTTTTGATGGGATCTAGGGTGGGGAGTGCAAGAGACTTGAAATGATAATGAAAAGCCCGTGGGCTTCCTGAGACTGCCAGAACAAATGGGAAGATTACTTTTGAGTAAGAAAGGGCAGATTAAGTGGGGAGATTCAAGGGAAGCTCAAGGAGGCTCCCGGAGTCTGAACCTCATCAATATGAATTTACCCTATTTGCGTTTTTAACCAACCTTTCAGGTGGACAGTATATAGCACTCAGGAACCTGATGTTTATCTGACCTTCTGTCCCTATTTCCAATAGAAACATTTTGAAGACAATCTCATACATCCAGTTCTCAGGAAAGCAGTATAGTTTTACTGATAATGTTTAATATAAAATTTTGGAATAATCTCTTTGTTCTCTCTGAAGCAAACTCAGAGAATGCCTCTTCCTATGTCAAGAAAAGCCAGCCAAGGCTGACTTAACATTCCTTAAGAGACCATTAACCTAAGACACTATCTTGAATAATGGGGTGTTTTCCATATCTTAATATTTGTAGACATATACTATGTAATGGCATGCTAATGGTAAAGCAAATACAGACATCTTAGGTCGTAATTTCTATTTGGACTTTGTTTCCCCTTTCCTATGTCAGCTATTTCAAATATCTGTTTAGGACAGGAAGCCTGCCACTCACTAGTGGTGGGATTTCCTCTCTTGTCATATGTTACCAAGACATATATTTACCCAGCCTGGAATCACAAGGCTCAACTGACATTGCTCTATTAATTGTCCTGTCTTACTAAATTTATGATTTGTTCAACTAAGAGAGTTCCTTTCTCATGGCAAAAAGTATATAAGCCAGAAGATTTCTGTACTGGGTAGCCAGAACATTGTTCTGGCTCCATAATGCATTATGTTACCATTTTCTTTAGTAGGGAATTGATTAATTAATTAAATCATAAAATGTATGCATTTAGCCTGTTGCCTTTTCTTTAACAAAGTTTTCAGGTTAACAATACGTGTGAGTGTGTGTGTGTATCCTCATTTATGTATCTCATCAGATGATCTAGAAAAGAAGTGACATTGTTCAGACCTGATACTCCACATAATGACATACATTTCAACAAAGTGCAAAATGGCAAGCCTAATGATTCATTTTCCTAGATTCTTAGGCTGAGAAATGGAAAGAAATGTTGACTACCAATTCAGAATAGTAAAAACAAAACAATAAGGTCATACATCACATTACATAGCTCAGAGACATTTAAGTATGGCAACAATAAAACTCATTGTTTAAAAAAAACACCTTTCCAATTCACTTGCCCTTGTTTTGCAAATTTACTATGAAAGGAAGAGGAAAGGACATAGTGGAAACAATTTCAAGACTGTCCCTTCAAGGGTACAAACTGACCTGAAGAGAATACTTCTTTAGCTCTTCTCAAATTGCAGGTAAATCAGAGTTAACTTTATGAAATAGTCAATTATGTAGAAAATTTCACATTATTCACAGGGTATCATTGCAAGACTGGATTAAAGAGATGGTATACATTCTATTCACAAAGGAAACAGTACAATGGGGAAACCGAGTCAAAACCATCTCTCCATTATCTTTGTAAGGCTGTCTTCTCAACCTTCCCAGGTATAAGCAGCAGCCTGTAGCAATTCAAAGATCATACTCACTTTGAGTAGCTCATGGCATTTCCCTTCAATAGTAGTTTACTGGTGTAATGGTAATTCAGACAATTATAGCTAACTTCAGAACTCAGAACAATACCATGTTATACACACAAAGATGCACACACACAAACATACACACACATATGTCTACTCCTGAGAGATTTTTTCCTCAACTAATCATCTTTGGGCAAGGCACAGTTATTTATTTTTTTTCCGGCAGGGGCACTTAATGAGAAAAATATTACTCTTGAGTCCTTAGTAAGTCCAAGGACTTAACCTTGCTCTTTCTTTCTGGTTTACATCCACTCTGGAATAAAAATCAATGAGTAGAATTTGAAAAAAAATAACAACATTCTTTAGTTACACACATGCCCTGAATACATGATTGTTAACTCAAAACCCAGAAAACCACAGACCATTGAAAGTCTCCAGGAAACAGGCATGTATATCTCAAGGTATTGCATATTAACCACTAAAACAAAAATCTGGGGGATGCTGGAACTAGGAACTAAGATGGCTCAAAAGCATAAATTCACTATATATTTTGCCAGCTTCAGTTTGATTATTTTCATAATTTGTGACCAGAAAAATCATCATCAAAAGCACTTCTTTATTCTTAAGAAACTTCTTAGCCACTCCCAGCCCAATTCCCTCCATCCCCACCAGAAATGCTTTTTCTATGTAATGAAGGTGAAAAGGCCTTCAGTCCAGACTCAAGCTGATTGGATATCGGAAAATTCACACTGGAATGAAACTTTATGGATGTAATCAATATCTTTAGACAACAGTCATCCCTCATTGGCCATCAGAGAAGTCATACCAGACTGAACTCTTCTCACTGCAAGAAATGAAGAAAGGCATTCAAATGGAGCACTTGAGCTGCTTCGTGTGACATGCAAGTCATGGCCAAATGAATTTGACCAAAGTCTTCTTCCAGCCAAAGGAAAACAAGGTTTTTTTTAAAACACCTATAGAGCATAATTTTTAAAATCTGCCATATTGACTCTTAAAAAATCTGAGCAATTCGGGGCAATTGCAGGCAAGATAGATCTTTTATACAGAAGGCTGTGAGAGCAGAGAGGGGTCTAGGTGGAGGTAAGGGAGTGGCTGTGAAAAGGGCAGTTAATTTACACAATAAATAATACAGTTTTGAAAGGTATAAGTCATTGTCAATTTGATTTGATTTCTTTTGGTCCTGAGGACCTGCTTCAGGTATTTCTCCTCCTCAGGAAAGGTTTGTTACTGACCCAGTAAACCCATGTTTTGTCAAGGTTTCAGACATTATCAGCCTTTCAGGCCCTCTGACCTCTTACACAGGGAGAGGAAATACAAATTTGATGAGGATCCTGTGGCTGTTAAATCCCAAGCTCAAGGCATATTAGTTTATATTTCAACTTGGATAGATGTTACAGATTTAATGGGAACACTACTTGTATCATCAAGGCAATATTCACAGTGCTGCTGGTGACTTTGAATATGCCAGTGCAGTTCTCACTTGCAAAGTATAACAGCCTATACATGCAGAAGGCAGAAGAGAAACATTTATTTAGACACCAGAGAGCCAAATCCCAGAACCAGAAAGTTAAGTTTGTCATGGTAGCCAGGAAACATGATCACTGCAGGGAGCAAAGCCTTTCCAAGGCACCCTGATGGGGTTCAGACTCTGGGAACCTCCTTGAGCTCCCCTGGAATCTTCCCACTTAATCTGGCCTTTCTTACTCAAATGTAATCTTCCCATTTGTTCCAGCAGTCTCAGGAAGCCATGGGCTTGTCATTATCCTTTCAGGTCTCTGTTGCACTCCCCACCCTTGATCCCATCAAAACCCCATTTCCTAGGCAGCCATCGAGACCTGTATCCATTCCCATACTGCCCCTATCAAGATCTCTGGATTGCCCCACCTGCTTCCCACCCAAACCCTCCATTATCTGATATCTTCTGATAGCCTCCAGCTGTTTCCAGCCTTTGACCCTCCTTGGACTTTTCCTCAAGACCCTTCCTAAATCCCTCCTCCTATCACCCTGGACGACCAGACCACCCCTTCCCCCCCAATCCCTCCTATACTCTTTTCTGTATTTAAGTTCCATCTTGCCTCCATGAAGGCAGACTCAGCAGACTGTCTAGCTGAGATTGTGTCTGGCCTGCTTGTGAATACAACTGTCACAAATGCTTAGGCTCCTTAAGAGACAACCCAATTTGGTGAATCTCTAATAAACTTTGTTTTCTTTGGCTTTAAGAAGGCTTGAGTTGAATTCATTCGAGCACGACCCGAACTGTCAGTATCTTGGGGTCCACCAATCACCCATATACTTCATCAGAAGGAGCTTTCTGACCAGGCAGAATAGGGAGGGTGGAGCAGAACTGGGAGCTAGGTAGTGAGCACTGGTTGAGGAAGGCAGGCAGGCAGGCATGACTAGGCTTAGGCTCCTGAGTGTTTGCTTGTGAGAAGGCCCCTGCAGAGGTGGGGTTGAAGAGGTTGAAGAGTGATTGGGGACCCCAAAATACTGACAGTCCAGGTCATGCTCGAATGAATTCGACTCAAGCCTTCTTAAAGCCAAAAAAAAAAGTTCAATAAAGATTCACTAAATTGGGTTGTCTCTTAAGGAGCCTAAGTATTTGTGATGCTTGTATTTGCAAGTGGGCCAGATAGACTCTCAGCTAGACAGAGTCTGAGCGCCTTCATGGAGGCAAAATGGAACTTAAATACAGAAGAGAGTATGGGGGGAATGGGGGGTGGGGGTGGGCTGGTAGTCTAGAGTGATGGGGGAAGAAGTTCAGGAAGGGCCTCCAAGGAGGATTAAAGGCCGAAAATAGCTGGAGGTAGTCAAGAAATATCAGACTAGGGGGCGCCTAGGTGGTAACAGACAATGGTCAGGTTCTGGGGAGAGATACAAGGGGAGCTCAATTTGAGTATGAAAAGTCAATTTAAGTAAGGAGATTCCAGGGGAGCTCAAGGAAGTTCCCAGAGTCTGAACCCCATCACTCCCACCACATGTGACTTAGGCTTCCTAGTGACTTAAGCAGATCATATGAGCCTATCAATGAATGACAAAGATCCTTCCATTTAAATTGCTATTGCACTACTCTCTCCAGGGGAAAGAACTGCCATTGTAGAGGCTGCAAACAGACAAGGCCCAGCAGTGGGATCTCCTGCTGGCCCTTTGGGGTCCTAAATGGCTGTTGCAAGACTCTCACGGGGATCCCAATGTCTCAGCTGACTTCATCAGGCCACAGAAGGCTAGGGAATCTTTAATCAGGGGTATGTAGGTGTGCTCATGTTCCAATAATCTGCCCAACAAAACAGTGAACCCTGTTTTCATTTTTATGATGGACTGCATAAAAGTGCCAAGTGGTCACTTAGATTCACTCAATCTAAGAGATACTAGAATTATTAATTTAGATTTTGCAAAGCAAGCTCTACCTGAAATATGGAATTACTTTCTGAAAAATTGTGCAGATTGGCATGACAACTAGGAGATTCAAAAGGATCACTCTTTATGTATATGAGGGGACAGATGAGATCAAAGCCTCCATTGACTACTCAGACCTTAGCTCCAAAGTCAGGTTTGCATCCTTCCCGAGGCTGGTTTCCTGCCCAGCCTGCCTTAACTTACCATCAAGCCTACCCAAATACCCTTTCCTCCTGCCCAGACTTGGCCTTCTCTCCAGGTAGCTCCAACTCCCTTACAATCTCAGGCTCCTAGTCAAGCAGGAGTCAATCTCAGACCCCAGACCAGGCAAATTCAGTTCCTTTCCAAAATCCATTTCCTAATGTGTTATACTTTTTTCATCATCAAGTAAGTCATGGAGCCAAGTTTGACAATGTGAAACAGTGGGACTTACGACACAAACATAGGCAGAGATGGCCCTGGAACAACCCAAGATGTAGGTCTTTGGCAAGAGCATATGTGGGATGGATGGGATGGATGGGGACAATGGTTTCAGCTGAGGATCCTTTGGTTGTCTTGGAGCCTGATGTTCTGGTTGCGACTGTGGGATGGCTCGGGTCCCTACTTAATTAATTACTCAGAGGCCTCTCAAAGTGAAGACAGAAAGTTTATTTATTTGATTCTCAAGAAGTGGGGCAATCCTGTTCACCTGGAGTAGGAAAGCCGAAGACAAAGAAAGGGCAGTGATTTATATAGACTCTAACCCAAGTCCCTCCCCCGCCACCGACCATTATTCTCATTAGCTGAGAATATGATCTTACATTCTAGACACGAAATCTAGCCAATCCCCTTTTGAAATGAAGACATTGAAGAATTATGTAAGTTTTATCCAGTCATTGAGATCCTAATGTACTATACAGTTTTATATCCTTATATGGAATTATTCTGTTCTAAAAATATTGTGACCTTGGGCCTCTTGGTCTTACCTCACCCCTGGGAGAAGAATTACAATCTGAGAAGTCTTCACTAAACCTATTCCACTCAATCTCTCCTCTTATTTATTAATCTGAAGACTTCTCACTTCAACCAAAGTTCTGTAACATGATCTCACACTGTCTATTAATTTATTCATCCCAACCAGGGTCACTCCTGTCTTTTGTCTCTACAGGTACCCATCCTTCCTTCTTTAGTATCATCCACCGAACGGCTCCTTCGGTCCTCTCTTCTACTCTAGCAAGCCTTAGTAGAGAATTTCTAACTATTTTAGTCATGAGTGAAATCAAACAAGGTAAACAAATAGGAAGTAATATAATACCCCTAACTGCTATGAGGCCAAACCACAGTCATCGCTTCCACCAGCTCCCTTCAAACCAAGATCACCAAGACGTGTTGAAAGGGGAGTTCAAGTTTGTACAGGGACGTGGACAACTTTTCCTGATATTTTTGGTGATCTCTTTCACTATTCTTCCATTATCATCAATTTTCAAGCAACATGTGAATAAATTGAGTTTTCCACAAACTCTTTTCTTCTGCAAGTAAATAATCTGAGATCAATCTATGTTGTAGTACTGCTCTGTTAAGAACAAACAGTAATAACCCTAGCACAGTTTCCCAAACAACAAGCATATAATGAATTTATATACAGGCCTCACTGACTATCCCTTTCCAAATTTTGTGTGTTCTCACACACGCTTTAAATGGAGCTTTAATACTGACAAAGTGTGTCTCCCAAGCATGAGGCTTGGGAGTTTAATAACTAATAGTAACAATGATAAATGACAGTAAACAACTTTAAAATTTTTAAATGCAATAACCTCCTATAACTTTGTCTACTGGTTTCCCATTCATGCTAAACATTTTCTGAATTGGGATGGGGGAATAGATAGTTCAAGGTTCAAGCACATCCCACCCATATTCTTCCCCTCCTCTTATTTATTCCTGTTTCTACACCTAAATCCAATCAATAAGTATCTCTTCACATTCTTTCCCTTATGAAACCTTCCCTTCATCTATCTCCCTTTTTATATGAACATGGGAAGGGAGCAAAGTTGACTGACACATTGGCAAATTACAGGGGGCAATCCCCTTGTTCTAAGTACAGATACAGAGATTTAAATTAATGAACTGTCCATTTAGAGGTTCCATCTCATAACAGCAGTCTGGGAAGAAGTATCATCTTATGCAGTTTTCTGGTCTGGATGTTCCTTCAAACAATCTTCAGCACAGCATCTCAGCATCTTCTTCACTTTATCTTCTTGGAGAAATCCAGATGTCCACTCTCCTACAAAACTGAACTTAATACCATCTTAGATTACCATTCCTATCACTCTTACAAAAATCAAAATTGAAACTTTGACAAATTGTCATGTTTTGTTTTGTTTTTCTAAAAAAAAGAAAATTCACATTTAAATGCAGCTTCTACATTTCACAGTAATTCATTATCATTCCCTCATTAGGAAGATGAAATTTCACTAAGGAGTCAATACCAGGCTCCAGTACTTACATAAATACAATAAATAATCATTTTTAACACAATGCATAAAACATCATACAACAATTCCAACTTCTGATCATGTGATGCTTCTTTTAAAGCATTTACAATATAGACCACAAACCATTTTTCGTTTAATATTAACCAACTGAGACAAAATAATAACTATGTATGCTAGTCTCACAAGCCCTTGACCTAATTATCTCCACACTATTATTAAGAATTAAAGGACTCTAACTTACTGTTGTTGATCTAAAGTCCTGGACCTATTAGCTTAATTTTAGACTTAGCCTCAGATGTTCCCCTACCAACAATCTACTATTCGATAGATCTGGTATTATGACTTACAAAACTTTTGATTTTAGGAACTTGCCATTAAGGGTAGGGACATTGCAGGGAAACAACGTCTCCCTTACTTCACGTCAATTCCAGGCAGGAGTAGACTGTCAACTGGCATTCAGTCAGGCTTAAAGTCTACCAGGTGTCAGTGGGGAAATTGAGTCAGGAGAATCCTATCTCAGCCCAGGCTGAACAGCCACTCTCCCAACCTTCCCATGAGATCACCTTTTTGCAGTTCATACCAGCACTTCACAGGCATGCTGGCATCATGGATCAGTGACTCAGATTGCCTCTCTTGCTATCCATACCTGAGGTTAGACTCAGAAGAACTGTCAGTTAGTAGTCCTAAAATAGCAAGCTCCAATAATCAGTTTCAGACATAACTAATTTCACATTGGCCAAGGAACATCTTTTGAAGCAAGTCTTATGTAGCTTACATGCCTTTCTATACATGTTCTAGTTCCTGATTGGGTAACAATCATAAGTCATTGCTCTAATAGATTTAGATCTGTTTCCCAAACTACTTTATCCCTTTCTAATACTGCTCAGTCTAAAAGAATGAGCTACACATGTGATAAGTTCAAACACTAACTTGAATTTTTATGTTCATGTAATGAATTCAAATCAAAACAATCATTTAACTCTCAATTCCAAATATTACCAGAGGCTCCCTACCTCTAAGAAAATTAGACTGAAATTATTTTCCCAAACTGAAGACGTCTCCGATTTAGTCTCAGTAATTAATTCAGCCAATTGTTTTAATACTAATTGCTTTTATATCATTTTGTAACATGTTAAGATCTCATTCCAAGTTGCGACCTTTGTCCATTACCCCAAAAGAGTTTTATTCCCATTTGTCTAAAGGCCCTGGAAAACCTCACCTAGGAAACTCCTTGTTTTCTTCACGTGAACTGGCTCTCCTAAGGCCCACTCCATCACTATGCCCAAGTCTATTCTACTTCCCACTCTTAATTCTAAAAGTCCAAATCTCCAGTTTACTGGCCACTCCTATCAAGACCATCCCTGAAGCTCCCAGACCACCTGGGGCCACCCTTTTTGTAAGGGACTCCTTTCCTTGAATCCCTCTATAAATAAAATACAATTACAGTTAACTTTAAATCCCAACCTTGTTCAATGGAACAATGATACATCTATTTATTCCCATTAGATTTAGAAAGAATGTTCCCAGGGATTTTGTCTTACATCTTCGATCTTAAATTTGCCCTAAAAAGCCAATCACTGAAGATCATTTCTTATATATATATATATATATATATATATATATATATATATATATATATTTTTTTTTTTTTTCAAATTCTCACCAAAGGAAGTTCTACATATAATTTCCTCAGCTGCTGGGGCTGTACTTGTTACTAGCCTGAGGACTGCTTCTTTCCACACACACAGTGTACTAGCTTTAGGTTTTAGCATTAGAATTATAAATAGCAAACATAATTTTCATAAGTGATAACAAAATTGTTTTAGTTATGAACCCGAACAATAAATTTCAGATGATATCAACTGCATTTTCATATCCTATTAGAGAAACTAAATTCTTCCCACTTTTGTAACTTACAAATACAAATTGGACAGGTAGGACTTCCAAAAACCATACAAAAGATTTTACAAAGTATTTCTTAATACAACAAATATTTCCTGTCTTACGAACAGTTTACAATTTATCACAATCCCCTTGAAACTAATTGACAAAAATCACAAGAAAAGACCTAAACCTAAGCCTTTTCACATTTGCCCGTAACTTTCTTTTACAAACATAACTTTAAAGTAAATGCTTGATTCATGGCAAAAACAATTTTAGCTAAAATTTCCTTTTCAACAGCAGAAATATACTTTTAACATACTTAATACATCCTCAGATGGAACTGGCTTAAAAAATATACATGCATATTTTTAAAGCATTCTCATTTTCTCAAAAAGAATGCTACAACAAGGAAACTCTTACAAAAAAATTCATTCATAACAGCTCTTTTTAAACCAATTCATTAATTAACTTAATAATGCAATTCCTAATACAATATTTAGATGGATTACCTAAAAATTTAAACTTACTTAAGTTTACTTAAAACTTAAAATAAGCCATTAACCCATCATATGGGCATACTATCACCTGATATTCTTTCATATAGAGTCATCCCAAATTACATGATTTTCTTTTTCTTCTTAAAATACTTTCTCACACTCTCACTACTTACTGAAACCATCTGCAAACAAAACTCTTATTTTTCTAAGACTCTCAATCCCACCACTCAAGACCATCCAACCTTCCTCCACACCCCAACTACAACTGTCTGTGCTGGAATTCCCTTCCAGCTTAAATATACCATTATATAGCATACATCCTTTTAAAACTCCAATATATATATATATGTATATAATAAATTACAAATTTAAAAATCGTGTTAACTATTACATTAGATTAATTTTGCATCTAACAAATACCCATCCTTTTGTTACTGGATCTAATATTTTTGATAAAAATGCCACTGGATGTCTCTGCTCTCTTCTTACTTATGCCAGGACTCCCAAGGTCACCCTCTTGTCTGTGTTCACAAAGAAATGAAAGGGCTTTTCTATTGAGGGTAACATTAATACCAGGGCTGAGATTAAAATTTCCTTGAGTTGTTTAAAAACTTTGTTCACTCTCAGAGTCCCATTGAATATGTTTTGTTTTGTTTTTTTAAAAAAAAAACCTGAACTTATTATTTTTTACTTTAAATACATTGTCTGGCATCAAATATATTGATCTAATTGAACCTAAATTCAAAACTCTCAGCTCTAAGTTGCTTACTTGAGATTTTTTTTTTACTTTCTAATCTTCTGCTTGCTTCCACCAGATTTTAATAAATTCTAACCTGTCTTAAACATTAAATTAGGAGTGACACATTTCAACTATTCACAATTCCAAATATGACCAGAATGAATTAAATTAATTTTCTGTTGTTTCCCATTACACTAAAATTTCTTCTTTGAGTGAGGCAGGAAATGATTAAATGCTTGCTAGCATGCCTCTTTGGTCTGAGGGAAAAAGATAAAGTCCCTCCTTCCCTTTTGTACTTCTTTCAAGCCTTCTGATTACACAGTACCCCTAT
This sequence comes from Potorous gilbertii, assembly GCA_028658325.1. Classification (NCBI taxonomy): domain Eukaryota; kingdom Metazoa; phylum Chordata; class Mammalia; order Diprotodontia; family Potoroidae; genus Potorous; species Potorous gilbertii. Next base: position 3,995,538 of record CM053771.1, on the reverse strand, counting down.
TCCTCTCGTCATCTCTGCCTGCTTAAATTCTCTTGCCTTTCCCTCTAGCCCCTTTGAAACTGCACATAACTTATTTCTTTCTACTCCTAACCTGACACTTTTCTCCTACATTCTTTTACTTGCTGTTACCAACCATATAAACTGGACAGTAAAATAATTTTTCTCTCCTTCCTTGTCCCTCCGCTCCTCAGATCTGGAGGGGTTGAAGAGGAGTAGCAGGAATTTCAAGGACAGTGCAGCTCAGCCTCTCTGCTCCTGCTGGCTGGCTGTGTAAATTTACAACTTTATCAGATAAAAAAAGAAGACACTGACTTTCATTCACACAGAAATACCAACGCAACTTATACAGACAAAACATTTAACAGAATAGAATAGTACATATAGGATTAAATTTTTGGCAAACCCAGTCCTCAGAGGAACCATATTTGAGCCAAATTGTGCCCCCTTTCCAATGTCTTTTCACCCCATATGAAACAATACTTAATCATCTTCTTCTTGTCTTTCCCTTATATTTTGATAACTCGTGCCAATTCTGTAATCGATTTCCCAAGGGACTATTTACCAGTATTTCTTCCTGACTCCACTCTGAAGCTTGGTGGGGTTTAGACTGCCCCTTCCCCATTTTTTGGATGAGGTTTGTTACCAATACCTCCGAGTCTAGGACTCAACAAATTATGCTAGCTCTCTTGCCAGCTCTCAGTGGGAGTCGCCAACACACTAGCAGTCACCCGGCAAACATTTTTGGGGGGCCCCTTCACCCTGGGGTCTGCAGTCCACTAATTTGGTTGTGAGTCGTCACCTTCTCCCCGAGTCTATCTAAGACTCAACGAATTGACCCGCAGACCTCCCCCGTTGCTTACCGCTGGGTCATATGCCTACAAGTTGCCTGACTGCAACCTTCAACACCAACCGGTTGGCATTTTCACACACTTCACAGCTTCGGAGTCTTTGGAGTACTTATCTCTATTTTTTCTGTTCTCATTGAGTTCCTCTGCTTCGGGTCATTAATTTGCAGAGAGGGAGGCCCTGCAACCCCGTTTCAAGGACCATGGGGGTTGAAATTTTCCCACGGGTGCTTGCCCTTGAACTGAGTTGCCAACCGACTCTTTGGAAAGCCACAGATCCCGGACGAGCCCCCAAACTGTGTGGGATGGCCCGGGTGCCTAATTAATTAATTACTCAGAGGCCTCTCAAAGTGAAGACAGAAAGTTTATTTATTTGATTCTCAAGAAGTGGGGCAATCCTGTTCACCTGGAGTAGGAAAGACAAAGACAAAGAAAGGGCAGTGATTTATATAGACTCTAACCCAAGTCCCTCCCCCGCCACCGACCATTATTCTCATTAGCTGAGAATATGATCTTACATTCTAGACACGAAATCTAGCCAATCCCCTTTTTAAATGAAGACATTGAAGAATTATGTAAGTTTTATCATTGAGACCCTAATGTACTACACAGTTTTATATCCTTATATGGAATTATACTATTCTAAAAATATTGTGACCTTGGTCCTCTTGGTCTTACCTCACCCCTGAGAGAAGAATTACAATCTGAGAAGTCTTCACTAAACTTATTCCATTCACAACTATATCAGTTTGTCTATCCTTCCCCACACTAGTGAACCCTATGTGACCCTTAAGGTGGGTTATTGTTCCAATGCTGGACCCTGAAATGTAGTTGGGGTCTTGGGAAAGTATTGAGGGCCAGGGTGGAGTGCAGTTGACAAGATCAGGATAGACCTTTGGGGGAAAGAGTTCTTTGAGACCTTGCTCTTTATCATTTCGAATGGTTCTCCATGCCCCCTAACAAGACAAACAAGAGAATTACAGAAAATAAAGGATATGTAAAATAGATGCCCTCTAGGCTAACAGTCTTTAAGATAAGACTGATTAAATCTCTAGGGCAGGAGACAAGCAGAATGTCACCTAGGCTTGCAGTTTCTGTCTATAAATACCCTGACCCTCAGATCAATAAATGGAGTTGGTCTATCTTCTCCCACCTCCCAAGTCTTTCTTCTTCACCACATCACCAAGCCGTGTGGGGATGTAGGCCATCCCCCAGAATTGTTTCTGTTGGCCCTTTGGTCTGTAAGCATTCCTTTCTCCTTCTGCCTGAATCCTCCAGTAACCTATTAGGTCACTATAATGTCTGTGAGCTCAGAGATATGATGTCCTGCTCCCTGGATGTATCTCTGGCCTTGCAACCACCTGAGGACCCACTCTCCCTGTTCCCTATGTTGGTTGAGAACATCCAAGGGAGACCAATGGATACTCTGGAAAAATCATCAGACATCTCAGATTCTCTGTGGGAATCCTGGTCCTTTGATATGGGATTACTAAAATCTGCTATTCCCATTATCATCAAGGTTAAGAGAGGGCCCCTGCCATGCATTCATCTGTATTCTTTGTCAGGGGAGGCCACTACACATTACTGACTCTTTGAGGATCAAGGTGCCATTATTCCATGTAAATTCCCTTGTAACCCTTCTGTCCTCCATATGAAGAGATCCAAATTGGACTCTGTTGGTAAGCCCATTTACTTTCTGTTTTGTACCTGCTATGAATATTTTTGTAATTCCTAGACCCCAGTTGTCCCACATTCTGTGACCATCATCTTTTCACTTCCTTGTGAGGCCACTTTTGTTATTGTGATTGATCTTTGTTCCACCTTCTTTGGTAGTCCCATTCACCCAGACACTCAATGCTTCTTTGTGTTCCCCTGGAAGAATACGTTGTGGAAGTGGACCCATTGACCTCAAGGGTACACAGAAAATCCTGCCCTGTTCTCTGCTTTTATAACAAGACTTAGCTTCCATCACTTTCAGGGGCTCATCTCCTGTGCAGTACATTAATGATCTCCTGCTAGCTGTAGCCAGTCTTGAGATCTGCCAAGCTGACAGTCACCATGTTCTTCTTCAGCTTCATCTGAGGGGTTGTAAGCTTTCCAGATCAAAGAGCCAATGCTGCTTCCCTCAAAGTGAGTGCCTTGGTTTCTGTTTTGTCTGCTGGCCCTCATTGTTTCTCCTGAATTGCATACAGGCTCTCCAATACTTCTTGAGAATTACGTCCAATAGTTGTGCACTATGCTAGGAACAGTTGCATACTGCTTCTAGTGGATCCTATCTATCTGTGAGATCACTAAGCCATAGCTAATTTTTTTAACCAGAGACACTTTCTGAACTATTAATCCTAGAACCTAAACACCATACTTTTAATTGTGACAAATAGAACTGAAGCAGAGCAGTGCAGAGGGATAGGGTAAATAAGGTTGAGTATAGTAAGGAATCCTAGGAAGAAGGAAAGTACACAAGTAATTGTAGCTTATTAGTATGAATCAGATGAATTTACTCATAAAATGGTAATGGATAGAAGATTAAAAATTTTAACTGAACAGTATGTCACTTCCAAGAAATATTACAAAAATGAAAGACACACAATAAAATAAAGGACAGGAGTAGAATTTAGTATGTAAAAAAACCAGGGATAATAACCATGAGCTTAGACAAAGTTAAAGTCAAAATGGATTTAACTAAAAGTGAAAAACAGAGAAGCTATACTATGTGTCAGCAGTGTTATTCAATTTGTCTCTCATTGGGGCCATCTCCAGTCATCCTGATGAACATCTGATCACTGGATCCTGATGGCTCCAGAGGAGAACTGAGGTAGGTGACCTTGCACAGCCCTCCCTCACTCAAAAGAAAGTCAAGTGCAAGTCATGTCATCATTTTTCTGATGGTATGGTCTTCTTCACCAACAAAGGATGACCACAATGGACCACTTACAGTACCTACACAATACAAAATACTTGAGCCTATACCTGCCAGAAGAGACACGTGTGAATATAACATGAAAACACTTTTTATAAAAATAAATTCCTAGCTAAATAACAAATAAAATTTATGGTTCATGGGTAGGTAAAGCCAAGGTAATTTTTAAATGACAACTTTACCTAACTAATCTATTTATTCAATGTCATCCCAATTAAATTACTAAAAAATTATTTTACCAAATTAGAAGAAACAACAACAAACAAACTTAATTTGGAAGAACAAAAAGTCAAGAACTTTAAAAAAATCGGGGTAAAGTGATTATAGGAAGGAGATTCCAAAGTTCTTTGGAGAGACATTGAGTGTCCATCACTTCTAATGACGTCCATGTGAGTGCTTGCCTTGTATAAGTTCTCCATAAAATAGTCTCTTAGCCAAACATATATTTGTATTTGAACCATATGACCAGATCATCACAGTTGCTCTTTCTTTGGTAGAGTTCAGCTCAAGAAAGGACCTCAGTGTCCACTAGGCTATCCTGCCAGGTGACCTTCAGAAGATTCCTAAGACAATTCCAGTGGAAGCAATTCTGCAACGTTCTGGTAAACTGTCCAGGTTTCACAGGCACAAAACAATGACATTAGCACAATGACTTTTCAGAACCTAAATGTGATAGGCAGTCATTATAATACCTCTTTCCCATACTTTCTTTGAGAGCCTCCCAAACACTGAGCTAACTCTGGCAATGTATGTGTGAACCCCACCATCTACATGGATATCCTGTAAAGTGTACTACCAAGGTAAATTAATTTATCCAGAGCATTCAGAATTTCTCCATTTACTCTAAATGATTTTTTCATGTATGGATGGTGTGGTGCTGGCTGGTAGAACATCTGTGTTTTATTGGGGTTGTCAGGCCAAAATTAGCCCAAGCAACAGAGAATCAATCCATGCTCTGTTGTACCCCAGCCTCAGAAGCTACATTGAGTGAGCAATCATCTGTGAACAAAAAAACATGTACCAACTCTCCCTTCACTTTAACCTTGGCTTGTAGCCCTTTCAAGATAAATAATTTACTGCCAGTATGGTGGTTGACCTTGATGCCATTTTTTGTCCTTGTTGAAGTCATCTCACAGCAACACTGAAAACATCATGTTAAAAGAGATGGGAGCAAGCACACAGTCCTACCTCATTCCATTGGTGGCTGGAAAAGCATGAGAGTATCATGTGTTATTCAGGCCCTATGCAAATATGCCATCATGAAACACTGGGAAACCAAATGTCATCAAGATCTTCCACATGTCACTGACTACATCAAAGACTTTGGCCAGATGGACAAACATTGTGTATAGAGCTCTATTCTACTTCTGGCATTTCTTCTGGAATTGTTGGGCAGTGAACACCATATTGACCATTCCTCAGCCCTTTCTGAAGCCAGACCAGCTCTCAGGTAGATTACCATCATCCAGGTGAAGGATCAGCCTATTTGGCAAGAACCTTGCCAGAAATGACTAAGAGAAAGACTTCCCTGTGATTGTCATAGGACAACCTATAGAGATGGACAATGGAGGCATCCTTGAACTCCTGGGGGATAACCTTCTCTTTCCATAAAACTCAGAAGATTTCAGTCAACATTTGCACAAACTATGGACCCCCTGCCTTGTAAATTTCTACTGGAATAGAATCAGCACTGTGTGCTTTGCCACACAAGAAGAGCCTAATGGCATTCCAAGTTTCTCCTTCAGGTTGAAGTTGGGCAAGATAAGAATTGAATTCCACTTGAGGTATATGGTATTACTGTTAGTTGATGATGGTTTGTTAAGAACACTATGGAAGCATTCAGCCTATCCCTCCAGGATCATGTCCTTTATCACTAATCGATGTGGCTCCAAGAGCAGTGAGGAGCTGAGATGCAACAAAGATTTTTGGTCCATAAGTAGCCTCCAGAGGATCTGCAAAGCATAGATAGAAAGAACTGTGAATAGAGTATGGATAGAACCATATTTCAGCTGCCTTCTTACTGAACAAAGAATCCTCCATCGCTCTAACCTTCACTCACATTTTACTTTTGATGCTGTTAAATGTCTTCTTAGAGGTGGAAAAAAATTTCTTACTGATAAACTCTGTAATATTCTCATTTCTCTTTTTTAGCAACTTCTAGATTTTCCCATTATTTTTGTCAAACTAATCTTGATATTTGCAAGTATTCTGGTCCAGATGAGTAAATGCAGTACTGTACAACAAATCTCTGAAAGCTACTGACTCCTTTCCTGCTGCATTGTTGCCAACCATGTGTTGGTTCAGCTTTCCCTCCAAGCCAACTCTTCGTGCAGCTTCAACTCTCAGCCTATACATACGTGTTGCTTCATCATCGGCCTGTTACCACAAGACTTCAAAGTAGGTAAGAAATGGGAAAATTGTATGGGTGATGTCTTTTGACTCATGCAAAAAATTGGATTTAATTGACAGAGAATTGCACAAAGTCATCAGCCTCACTACTTCAGCGTCAGAAAACTCCAGCGGCAAAACAAAAGTCAAGATGACTGGTGACCATCATCTCCTCAGTGCCTTATAAGGCTACCTGTGATACTGTGACAGACCTTTGCTCTACCTTCTTTGTATTCCCCTGGAAGAATTCATTGTGTAAGTGGCCCCATTGGATGCAAGGGCACACAGAAAATCCTGCCCTGTTCTCTGCTTTTGCAAGACTGACCTTCCATCACTATCAGGGGCTCTTCTCTGATGCAGTACACTAATGACCTCCTGCTAGCTGCCACCAATCTTGGGATTTGTCTCCATCTTCTACTCTAGCTTCATCTGAGAGGCTGTAACCTTTCTAGATTAAAGGGTCAATGATGCCTCCTCACCACACAAGTGCCTTGGTTTCAATTTTGCTTGTTGGCACTCATTGTTTCTCTTGAATTTCATACAGGTTCTTCAACACTTGTTGACACCAAAGACCAACAATTGTGTGCTACGTCAGGAGCTACTGAATACTGCGTCTGATTCAGCCTATCTTTTGGTGACGTTACTAAGCCTCCACTTGCTTTTTTTTTAAACAAGAGACTCTATTTCAGAACCTTTAATCGTATAGCCTGACACCCTCATTTAATTCCAACAAGTGGTACTGGTAATCTTTGTTGTGTTTTTTAAATATATTTTCTTGTTGCTACCTCCTCTCCAGTCAATTACTCTTAGTAGGATTTGAGAATGAATGTAATCTCTCTGCTTTTTGGCAACTTTTTTTTTCTTTCTTTCTTTCTTTAATTAACTTTTTACATTCATTTTCACAAGATTTTGGGTTCCAAAATTTTCTCTCCATTTGT
>CM053771.1:3961349-3987947 GCA_028658325.1 Potorous gilbertii | reverse complement strand
TTCAAAATCCTTTTTGAGCTCCTCCATGGCCTTAGCCCATGGGGTATCTATTTCAGATATTTGAGATACAGAGGCTTTGACTCCTATGTCTTTACCTGATGGTAAGCATATCTCTTCGTCCTCAGAGAGGAATGGCGCAATCCTCTGGTCACCAAGAAAATAACCTTCTATGGTCTTAGTTTTTTTCCCTTTTCTCAGCATTTTCCCAGCCAGTTACTTGATTTCAGAGAGTCCTCTCCACCCCCTGGCCCAGATCCGCCCAGGAGTGCTTGGGGTCTGATATTCAAATGCTGCTCCCCAGCCTCAGGGCTTTTGGCGGCAGGCCTGACTGCTCTTCAATGGGAGCTTATCTGCTGGTTCTCAGGTTGGGGCAGGGCCGCCTCTCAGGCTCATTTCCCTCAGGGGGTTTATGCAGAGATCTTTTGTAATGGGGCTGGGGTGGAGCTCCTGCCTGGTCTGCTGCTGGCTCCTCTCAGTGCTGCGTGGCCAGGCAGAGCTCCGCGGCCGGGGCTGGGGAAGGGGAGCACTTCGCAGGGCAGGACTCCGCTCTCGTGTCCGGGGTACCTTTGCGGTCAGTTTTTCAGGGCTCTCTGCAATGGAAATCTCCTTCACTGTGTTTCTGCGCGGCTTCCACTGTTCCAGAATTTGTCAGGAGTTCTTTTTAGAGGAAATCCATGGGCTGTGGGTTCGGAGCTAGCAAATGTGAGTCTTTCTACTCCGCCATCTTGGCTCCGCCCCCCTTGGCAACTATTTTTTACATACATAGCAGATTAGATTCTTTTTGCCTGGTTACAGTATGCTTTTCCAATTGCTTTATGCCTGAGGACTATTATTAAATCTATTATATAAATCTAGCTTTTCTTGTTGTCTAGTTTTACTTTTATTACCTGTTGGGTTCTTCCCCTCCATTCATTCTTTCCTAGAAAACAAGAAAAGATTGAATACTTTTACTAAATTTCACAATGGGGGCAGCTAGGTGATACAGTGCATAGAGCACCAGCCCTGGAGTCAAGAGAATCTGAGTTCAGATCCAGCTTAGTCCTTTGACACTTACTAGCTGAGTGACCTTGGCTAAGTCACTTAACCCCAACTGCCTTACCTTCCCCGTCTAAAAAAATAAATTACACAATGAAGTGGGACAAACTTGATATCACTTGGAATTTATTCCTTCTCACTCTCAGAGTCCATGAAGAAGTGCTTAGATGGCAGAGTAAAGCCTGATACTTATCTAACTTCTACCAAATTCCCCTCCAAATAACTTTACCATAATAACTCAAAATGAATTCTGGAGTGGCAGAACCAACAAAAGTACAAGACAACAGGGTTGTCAGGAAAGGTCAGTCTCACTGGGGTGAGAGTGAGATACAGTGCAGCACAGGCCATACCTCAGCAGGTCAGCATCAGGCCTTGGAGGTGACTGAATTAGCAGCAATGGCTTCCAGAGCACTTACCCCACAGGTAGCAAGGTGGTCAGACAACTGATCAGGAGGAGAATGCTGGGGGCCCTTTTCTTGCACTGGGGGTCCCAGGGTGAGGAGAAGCCTTAGATCACTAGAGCATTTGGAGAATGGAAATAGGGACCCTGATCATATTTCCAGGGTAGAAAAGTGCCTGTGGCCACTGACAGACCAGGGGAACAGTGACCACACCTCTTCTTAGATCATACCACCTTGGAAGAACTGAAAATTTACAGATTCCCAGAACTAACTTTGAAAATAGCAGCAATAAAAACCTGAAGGTTGGGACAGTGTCCTCCACATCCCAGAATCTGGAAATCCATCTACTGCCAGGTTTTTTTAGAGAACTCAACTATATTAATTTTCCTATAGTTGGAGTTTTTAAAGACTCTTTTTCCTCTTCTAATAATCTGGGCAACTTATGTTTCTGTAAATGTTAACTCCCTTTGAAGTAAATTGTCGTATATTTGGGCAAAGTAGGTCCTCGTTATTGCTTTAATTTCATCTTTATTGGTTGCACATTCACCTTTCTCATTTTGAGTGATTTGATATTCTTTTTAAACTAGAAGTAGCCAATGATTTATTTTAAGTTTTATTCATGATTAAAATGCTTTTGGATACTCAATTTTATTAATCCCTCCTTTGATTTTCAGAATTTCTATTTTAGTGTTTAGAGGTTTTTAATGTGTTGTTTTAATAGGATTTTAGTTGCATACCCAATTCATTGATCTGTCTTTTTCTCTTATTTATGTAAACATTCAGAGAAACAAAATTTCCCCTAAGTACTGCTTTACTGTATCCCAGAAATTTTGATATGTTATTTCATTATTGTCTTTCATGAAACTATAGTTTCTCAGATTTGATTTTTAATCAATTCATTCTTTATGATTATTTACTTTCCAATTAATTTTTAATTGATGCTTCCATGGCCCTTCATTGAATGTGATGTTTATTGCATTTTGTTCCCCAAAAAGGTACATTTTATATTTTTGTTTCTCTGCACTTGTGAGATTTTTAAGCCTTATTGTCAATTGTTCTGATGATGCCACATAGGGTTGAGGAATAGGCATAATCCATTCTCCTGTCTTTTATATTTATTCAGAATTCTATTGCCCTATAATTACAGTATACTGCTTTATACCATTTTGAATGGCAATTTCAAGTATAAGAAAAGTTAACTAAATTGTCCAAACCTTTTTACCAAAGATTCTACTATGAGAATTGTGACTGAAAGAATGATAAGAATAAATAGTATTTAAATAGCGACTTAATGCTTGCAAAGTAATTTATAAATATTATGAAATTTGAACCTGACGTCAATCCTCAGAGACAGGTGTTATTAGTACACCAATGGGAAAAACTGAGGTAGTACTAGGGTAAGTGATTTGCCAGGGTCACACAGCTTGGAGGCGTTAGAGACTAAATTTGAACTGAGGTCTTTTGGTTCCAGAGACAACACTCTATCTACTCTGCCACATACTAAAGAAATTATTACATAAATATCTAACAGTTACCAAAATATGTCAGAATTTTTTTGTGTCCACAAGAAACAAGTGAGTATTAATCAACTGGGGAATGGCTGATGGGATTATGCCATAACCATTATGGATGTATTAATGTTATTGGATACTATTGAGAAGTGAAAAGAAATTGAATTTCAAAGAAAAGTCATTACATTTCTAGGGCTTTATCTGTGCATTTAGGTTTATCAAGTCTGTATTTATAAAATCTTGATGACATCTGGGAATTTAAGTCTGTGTTGCAGCCAAAGATCTCCTCCTGCTAATTAGATTCAAAGTTTTATCTCCAGCATACTTCCCCCAATGTGCAGTCGAGTATGAGCTCCCCTTCAAGGCTCTCCCACAATTTTTGCTTTTATTATTCTTCTAGTGTGAATATTCTGATGTTTAGGGACCTTCCTCTTCCAGGAAAAGCTATATCCTCATTGAGCTCATGGATAAAGTTTCTCTCCACCATGAGTCCTCTGATGTAAGTGATGATCTCTGACTAAAGGTCTTCCCCACATTGAGTACAAATTGAGTTTGTTTCCAGAATGAATGTTTTGACGTCCAACCAGCTCTATGCTCCATTTCAATGCTTTTCTTTCATCATGACAGTAACGATTTCTATCTATTGTGAATTCTTCTGTGGGAAATAAGGGATGACGGTTGCCGGAAGGTTTTACCACACTGATTACATTCATATGGTTTTTCTCCAGTGTGGATTGTCTGATGTACAATAAGAGATGAACGCTCCCTAAAAGCTCTGCCACATTCATGACACTCATGAGGTTTCTCTCCAGTGTGGATTCTTTGATGAAGAACAAGTTTGGAGTTGAATCTGAAAGCCTTTCCACACTGATTACATTCATAAGGCTTTTCTCCAGTGTGGATTCTGTTATGTTCGGCAAGATTGGAGCTCTGTCTGAAACTCTTTCCACACTGCTTACATTCATAAGGTTTCTCTCCAGTGTGGATTCTCTGATGTTTGGCAAGACCAGAACTGCATCTGAAAGTCTTTCCACACTGATTGCATTCATAAGGTTTCTCTCCAGTGTGGATTCTCTGATGTAGAGCAAGACTGGATCTGCACCTGAAAGTCTTTCCACATTGATTACAATCAAAAGGTTTCTCTCCAGTGTGTACTCTCTTATGAAGAGCAAGTTTGGACGTGTTTGTGAAAGTCTTTCCACACTCATTACATTCATAAAGTTTCTCTCCAGTGTGAATTTTTTGATGTAAAGCAAGATTGGAACTCTGTGTGAAAGCCTTTCCACATTGATTACATTCATAAGGTTTCTCTCCAGTGTGGATTCTCTGATGATTAGCAAGACTGGAGCTGTGTCTGAAAGTCTTTCCACATTGACTACATTTATAAGGTTTTTCTCCAGTGTGGATTCTCTGATGTTCAGCAAGACTAGAGCTTTGTCTGAAACTTTTTCCACACTGATTACATTTGTAAGGTTTTTCTCCAGTGTGAATTCTCTGATGTTCAACCAGACTAGAGCTCTGTCTGAAACTTTTCCCACATTGATTACATTCATAAGGTTTCTCTCCAGTATGGATTCTCTGATGTTCAGAAAGATTGGATGTGTTTGTGAAAGTTTTTCCACACTGATTACATTTGTAAGGTTTCTCTCCAGTGTGGATTCTCTGATGTAGAGAAAGACTGGAACTCTGTGTGAAAGTCTTTTCACATTGATTACATTCATAAGGTTTCTCCCCAGTGTGGATTCTCTGATGTTCAACAAGACTAGAGCTCTGTCTGAAACTCTTTCCACACTGGCTACAGTAATAAGGTTTCTCTCCAGTGTGGATTCTCTGATGTAGAGCTAGCTTAGAGTTGCATCTGAAAGTCTTTCCACATTGACTACATTCACAAGGTTTCTCTCCAGTGTGGATTCTCTGATGTTGAACAAGACTAGAATTGCATCTAAAAGACTTTCCACATTGATTGCAAGTATAAGGTTTCTCTCCAGTGTGGATTCTCTTATGTTCAGCAAGACTGGACCTATGTCTGAAAGTCTTCGCACACTGATTGCAAGGATAAGGTTTCTCTCCAGTGTGGCTTCTCTGAGGTATAACACAAGAGGAGTTTTCACTGAAATTTTTACCACAGTCATTAAACTCATTAGCTTTCTTTCTAGTATGAATTCTCTGATGGGAAATGAGGGATGAATGTCGCCTGAAGGCCTGTCTGCATTGCACACATTTATGTAGCTTTTCTCTAGTATGAAGTTTTTGATGGTGAATAAGCGATAACTGTTGCTTAAAGGATTTACCACATTCACTGCATCCATGTTTCTCTCCACTTTGAATTTTCTGGTGGTCAATAAGCTTTGAATTATAAGTGAAGGTCTTCTTACCTTCAATACATGTATAAAGCGTTTCTCCTGGATGACTTTTCTGATATCTAATTAGTTCTGAATTCAAGCTGAAGGTCATCTCACATTCACCATATTGATAAGTTTGCATTTCCAGAGGCTTCTTATGAGACTCAACATGCCCTCCCTGTTTAGCAAAGCTTTCTGTATATTTATGATCTTGTGAACAGCCATTCTCTGATGTCTTTTTCTTACGGTGAACTAGGAGTGAACTTTGTCTGAAATACTTTCCATCTTTATCAAATTCACAGTGACTTTTCTGTTTTTTCTTGATCTTGATATGAGATGCACAGATTTCTCTCAAACTGAAGTCACAGTAGTCATCTTTTATGAACCTTGGCTCATGTGATGCTTCCACAGAAATGCTTAGCTCTGAAGCAAGCTCCCTGGCTTCAAGCCTGGTCTGTCCATCTGAAGGAAAGAACAAAACATACTTATTTATGGACACATATACATAAAAATATCTTCTTCCCTCCATTGACAGAACATATTTGATTTATAATCTATTTCCCTACAGAAATGGGAAGAATTAATCATTTGAAAATGCCTTTGGCTCGTATCCCCAGGCTGATTTCATTTACAAAGAGCTTCCCATACAACAACACATGATTCTCACAACAAACCTGCAACATAGGAAAAACCACAATTCTCAATACATGCCCAAGTCAGACTATGAGCTCAGAATGGCTGAGTAACCTAATTAAATTCCTGCAGCCGAGATTATTATTCAAACCCTATTACTTACTATGTATGCTCTGTGCACAGTACTAGATGGTCTTTCTCCATTGCACATTTTTTTAAAGAAAAACTTTTATTTTTACATGTTTATTTGTTTATATTTGTAAGGATGTATATAGACCATCATGTAAGTAGTCATTTAAAAAAAGCCCAGTGGAAGTAGGACATTTGGCATGTCTGCAATATCATTTTAGAGGTAATGCTGCAAAAGTATGAGTTAAAAGCCCAATAAACAGTATGAGAAATACACTGTAAAATGTAATTTGAGTTCAGATATTTTTAAAATACACATTTTATTGAGTTTTTAAAAGCTGTAACGCTTTTTACATCCTACAGTTAAATTCATTGTGCTTATTTAAAATGATGATTAGCATTTTGTACTTAGCTGTCTAAAAAATAATTTTTGGGGCAAGGTATTACTAAGTACCATGATTATAAGGAGTGGATCAGTATCTCACTCTGGAAGAGAAGGCAAACATTGCCAAGCACCAGGATTGGACAATGATCACTGACATAATCAGTGCCAGTCTCGGGCTCCTGGTGATTATTTTCCTTCTTAATGACTGTATATCCTCTATGTCATTGTCCTTCAGTGGCTGTGTCAGCATAGCTGGGGGATTCCCAGAGATTAGGATTCTGGTTCTCTGCACTGAGAGGAGGAGCCATACTTTTGGTGTATGGATGCCTTTAAGTAGGAAGGTTTTAGATTTTTGCCTGAAGCTCAGACAAAATACACAGCTCCCAGGAGTCAGTGGCAGGATTCTCCCAATCAGGTCCAGTACCCTCAACAATCAGACAAACAGCCCAAGGTCAAGGTGTACAGTTCAGCCACGAATGAGGTGAGGGTCTCAAATGTTCTGTAGAATATTTTGGGGTAGGGGAAAGCTGGAAATCTTGACAAGGAGTTTCTGAGACCCTTGTCATCTCCCACAGCTAGCCTCTTTACTTGCTAGTGTCCACAGCATCATGCCCAACCACTCAGGACCCTGGATCTCTGGAGACTTTTCTGAGGAAAGAATTCCACAGTCCCAGGGGGCACATGACCCCATGATCCAGCTTTCACCCTCCTCCCCACCTCCATTGCATTTCTCCAAATGTCAGTTGTCATTGGTACTTTTTATGGGTTGGGGATCTTCCTGTTCCTCTTTATTGATCAGTTCTGATAACTTAACACAGTCCTTTGTAATCATACACTAAGCTTCAAAGCTGTTCCTTAGTAATTTCCAACTTTGCTTATATTATCTTTAGATCCATAGATAAGCCCAAACACTCAATATTCACACTATTTCATTACCCATCACATCTATAAGGAGGGTTAATTTCCCTGCTGATCTCTTTTATTTTCCCTTTTCTGTTCTCATATCTAAGACCACATAACTTCCAGCCTTGTTTTTGTATTCACCTGAGGCAAGATATATTCTGGTCTGATCCATCACTCATTTAGGAGGGTCATTATCTATTTCCTTTTAAAAATTTTATCTTTGAATGCTTCTGTTCCCTAATGAAAAAAAAAAAGAAAATCCAGAATCTTTCAATGAACATGATTTTTAAAAATTCATTTTTTCCTATGTGCAAAAACAGAATATGTTCTACTGGACTTTGAATATGTCGTTCTTCTGTCAGGAAATGGACAGCAAATGATCATAGTGTAGTCCTAGCATTTTGATGACTGATAAAACCCTTTGGGTGTCCACAGTAATGGCCTAAGAGATTTGGGCTAAAAATACTTTAATGGAACATACAGCAGAAAATAATTCCCCAATTTAGTTATAAATATGTTTAATTTAGTAAAATAAATGTAAACATTTTAATTTTATAAATTTATTTAGTATAGAAATATGTTAATATATTTCTATAATACATATGACAAAGATGTAAATTTATTTAAATATATGTCTATTTAAATGAAATACACGTAAATATATATATATAAATATATATATATATATATATATATATCCCCTCAGAACAGCAAACACATACATGTTTGAAGCATGATAGTTTTCTTTCTGCAGTAATTCCAAATTCTCACGATCAGGCATAAATGGTTTTCAAATTCATGCAATGAGTGCATCAAACCACTCTGACCCCTTCTGACTAAGTGCAGCACTCCTTTTGGTTCACAAGCTGACACCAAATGGTTTCCCAACAGTCAGTAAGGTTCGAAACTCAAGTGCAAATCGATTCCCATTGGATGGTCCCAGTTACGCACATGTACTCATTTGCTTTCCGTCACTACACAAGTACTTCCCTCTTTCCCACATTACCTTATAAGCACAGCTCATGGGCAGGGTAATCACGAGATCAAGATGTTACATCTTTGCACAGATGGCAAGCTCCTTGGAAACCATGAGCACATTAGAAGCCATCTTGAGACCATGAGAACATCTGTTCTA
The DNA here is from genome assembly GCA_028658325.1 of Potorous gilbertii. Classification (NCBI taxonomy): domain Eukaryota; kingdom Metazoa; phylum Chordata; class Mammalia; order Diprotodontia; family Potoroidae; genus Potorous; species Potorous gilbertii. The sequence goes on along the minus strand of CM053771.1, from coordinate 3,979,473 downwards.
CAAAAACAGTCCTTATACTGGTCCTCATTACGGTCTGAAGGCTTTCTTCTGACTTGAACTTATTCTCCGCTTATTTTTATTTTTTCCCCCTTTTTCTTTTCTTTGTTTACATTAATACATACTTATGGAATAAACTAAGCATTTCCACAACAAAATATAATAAAAAAAAGATGACTGTGCATGAAAATGCAAATCTGATCTGCACTTGTTATTCCTTTTGAATACGTAACAAAATTATCATGTAAATTTTTTTCTCTTTTTTCTTTCTTCCCCCTCTCTAAAGTTTGCTATTAGATAATATACATATACGTAAATTTATTCTATACATTCTTCTGCTTCTCAGTGCATACTCTGAATGCAGATACCACCTTGCTTTATATGTCCTGTAGAGTTATAATGAATATAATTTATTCACTCAATGACATGTTTTTTATGGTGAGGCTAGCTGATATTCAGTGACCTGCCTAGGGTCACTCAGCTAGTAAATGTCAAATGTTTGAACTCTGGTCCTCCTCACTCCAGGGCGAGTGCTCTGCCCACTGCACAATGCCATTCTTAAAACAACATGGCTGTAATGGTGTAATGAGGTTCTCTCAGTTCTGCTCACTTGCTCTTCATTATTTCATGCAATTTTGCATGATTTTTCCATCATTCTTTCTAACACAGGACTTCCTAATCCCCTCTATAATCATCTACCACAAGTTATTTGGTTAAATAAGCAGATCTTCAAAGGAATTGGTTGGCAACATAGGTGAGTCATTCAGAAGAGTATGTGTGAAGGTGTAGTTGGTGTGTCAACGCCAGAAAGAAATTATGCTCTTTAGAAAGTTTGTTTTAAATAAAATTAAGGATGGAAAAGATAAGTGCATGGGGAGGAGAGGAAAAGGGGAGGGAGAATAGGGTAAGTTATCTGAAATGAAAAAGGGGTGAATGCTTTTACAGTAGATGAAAAGATGGTGGAGGTGGGTGGGAAGGTGAATCTTACTCTCTTCAGAACTGACTCAAAGAGGAAATAATAACCACACTCAGTTAGGTATAGAAATCTACTTTACCCTATAGAAAAGTAGGAGAGGTAGAGGTGAAGAGAAGGAGGGGCTGAGAGGAGGGGCAGATTGGGGGAGATAAATGTCAGAAGCAAAACACTTCTGAGCATGAGGAGGGGGAGAGGAGAGAGAGAATGAGAAGAATGGGGAGGGGCAGAGGATGGAGGGAAATACATTTAGTAATCATAAACTTTGAAAACACTGTGCCAGCAGGTTTCTCTGATCAAGAGCCCATCTCTCTCAGACATACAGAGAACTGAGTGAACTTTATAAATATAAGAACCATTCTACAATAAGTGGTCAAAGGACGTGTACAGGCAGTTTTCAGATGAAGTAATCAAAGCTATTTATAGTCATATGAGCAAATGCTCTAAATCACTATTGATTAGAGAAATGCAAATTAAAACCACTCTGAGGCATCACTCCACACCTATGAGACTGGCTAACAAAACAGAAATGGAAAATGATACATGTTGGAGTGAATGTGGAAAACTGAGACACTGACTGTTGGTAAAGTGGTATACTGACTCAAGCACTGTAAAGAGGTATTTCAACTTATGCCCAAGGCACCATCAAACTCTGCATAAGCTTTGACCAAGCAACACCACTGCTAGGTCTGTACCTCACAGAGATTAAAAACCAAAAATTGAAACATCCCTATATGTTACAAAAAATGGGGTTTGGGGTAAATAAGAGAATTTGAGACTTGAAAATATTTTTTAAAAATGTTAAAAATTGTTTTTACATTTAACTGGGAAAAATGAGATATTAATTTTTTTCAAAAAGGTTTTCTATGCAAATATTGTTTTTAAAAAAACAAAGCAATAGTGCAATTGACCTTCAAGAACTTTTACCATTTAATGCAGCCCTTCTCATGCTGTTCATTTTGTTGACTAGATAGGGAGCTAAAAACAAAAGAGTTCCCAACTCTCAGCGAGGTAACTTTCAAATTCTCTTCCCATTTCCTAGCTCATTCATATATCCTGGTTATAAACTAAAACACAGAGATGGCACAACGGAGCTGGGCCTGAAGTCAAGAACACCTGAGTTCCACAGCCAGTTAAGAAACTTTTTAGCAATGTGACCCTGTTTGCCTCAGTTTCCTTGTCTGTAAAATGAGGATAAGAATATCATCTACTTTCTAAGACTCTCACAATGATCAAACATTTGTAAAGTTTTGGCACAGGTAGGACACTACATAATAGTCGTTACTATTTTCTCCTCAATTATGCTATCCTTGAACTGCCAATCTCCTGCAAGGATTTAATTCAGTCCCTGGAATCCAGTCTCTCTCCTTTGGTCACATGCAGGTTCTGGCCTCAGACTTGCTCTCTGCCACCTTCTTTTACCTGTTGACCTCGTTTCAGTTCTAATGTGGATGGCATCCGAGCGGAGCCAATACTAGAGATCCTAATAGCTGCTGGAGGGTGTCCTGCTATGGGACAACTGGGAATCTACCTCTCCTCTCCCTAACTTGAGGATGGCAGTCACCTACAGGGATCTGGCCAATGATTCTCCAAGCATGGAGACAAAGACTAGACCATAAAGATCAGGAAAGGAATTCAGCTTGGGGACTTATGCAGGCCTCAACAGTGGATTCCCTCAAGATAAGCATTGACCTTCACTCTGCTCACATGCTGATGAAGTGAGACAATCATGAATCCAGGTTATTTGGGACCCCTACAAATTTCAGTAACTATCTCAGCTAGACTCTGGCACAGCAATCTTTGACACCTCCCTAACTGGTTCCCTATCCTAGCTTTTCTAGACTATTTCATTCCTCCCCAACCCTCCCACATGGCTTGCTCTCATCAACCCTCTCAGCTGAGAACTTGGTCTCATATTTCACTGAAACAATTGGACATTTGCCCTGAGCTCCCCTACCTCATCCCAATCTCACATAAAACAGAAACTTGTTTTCCTCCTTTACCTCAGTCTCTAATGAAGAGGGGGCCCTCTTGTTCCTATAGCATATGCCCAACTCAATCAACTCCATGTTCTCACTAATTTTCAATCTCTTCCTTTCTACTGGCTTATTTCCAGCTGCTACAAATCAAACCATTTCTCCTTGGACCTCAAAAAACCCTTATGTGACCCATTTATCACAAGTAGATTTTATCCTACATCTTTCTTCCTTTTCATGGTGAAACACCTAGAGATGGCCATCTACACTTGGGGTCTCCAACTCCTTTACTCTTACTTCCTACAAAACTCTAGTCCGGCTCCCAGTTGCACTGTTCAATGGAAACTCCTCCCTCCAAAGTGACCAGTGATCTCCTAATTGCTAAACCAAAAGCCATTTTCTCAGTCCTCATCCTTCCTGACCTCTCTGGAGCTTTTCACACTGTCATTCACCCCATTTTCCTTGATATTCTATTCTCTCTAGGTTTTGGTGACACTCAACTCTTTGGGTTCTCCTCCTACCATGACCCAAACTAATGTCATTATCTTTCCCCCAGCCCTCCCATCTTCCTACTTTCCTAACACTATCCAGGTCACCCTCCCATTGGGCTCATAAAAGAAATGTCATCCTCTGCTCACCATCTCTCATACTCATACCACACAATATTGCAAAAGTCTGCTCTTGGGTCTCACAGCCTCAAGTCTCTCCTAGACCAGTCAATGCTCTAACCAGTTGTCAGTCACTATCTCCTCAATAAACTACAATGGAAACTAACACCAGGATGACCTGTAAAATCCTCTGTTAGGCTGTTAGGGGCCTTCCTCATCTCCTGCTCTCCTCCCTTTCCAGGCTTCTTTCATCTTACACCTCTTTCACATAGAGCATAATCCAGGAGCAAAGGCCTCCTTTCTATGCCGTAAAGAGGACAAACCATCTCCAGTATCCACGGGTTTTCCCTGGTTGCCTCTCATGACTGGAATGCTCCCCCTACCTTCTAAAGTCCCAGCTAAACACACCACAGAATCTGAGGATCAGTGACTTTCCTGGGACTCCACTGTTAAAAAAAAGTCAGAAAAAGAATTTCAAGTCAGGTCTTCCTGCCCCCAAATCTAGCACTCCATTCACTGTGACACGTAACTACCCTTGTGATAACAGCCCTCAAAGACTTGCTTTCCCCTCACTCACCTGCAAAGGAAGCTCTGGGGTCTTCTCGATCCAGTGTCCATGGTGCTTCCCCTCCTGCATAATGGGAGATCAAACCTTCTCTGGGCACTGGAAGTCCTGGGCACAGGAATAAGGAAGGATGAGGATGGAGAAACACTAGCAACTTAGCTCTCTTTAGAGAAATGGGGCACAAAGGAGCCTCCTAGGATTTCTCAAGATCTTTTCCCATGATATTTACTGCTGGGAGCCTTGGTGGAAGATGGAAAGGAGATCATGTGGAAGCCAATTTGGAAGCAGAAAATTCTTTTTTCTCCACTTTCTTCACAGAAGGATAGACTGAACCCATAGATTTCATTATCTAGAAATTAAGAGACATCAGGTAGTGCAGTGTCGAGAGACTTTGTCCAGGATTCAGGAAGTTCTGAGTTCAAATCTGGTCTCAAACACTCACTAGCAACATGCCCCAGGCAAGTCACTTAACCTTTGTTTCCCTTAGTTTCCTGAATTGTAAAATGAAGATATTAACATCATTTAACTCACAGGCTTGTTCCCAGGATTAAACCCAGTAATATTTGTAAAGGTAACTCACAGTAGAGTAACCGGCATATAGTAAACACACATAAATTTTTATTTTCTCCCTTCCAACCATTGGTCCTGGAATTTGGGGCATTTAGGAAGGAAGAGGAAGGACACACTTGTGACGCCAAGCTTCTGAGAGTAAGATAGGAACTTTAAGCTATAAATATGTTTTTCTTAGCTTTTATTATTTTATTTTATTTTCCCCCATTTACATGTAAAAATTATTTTTAACATTCATTTTTAAAACTCGAGTTCCAAATTCTCTCCCTTCCTTCTTCTTCACTCCAGTTCCCTGAGAAGGTAACAATTTGATATAGGTTATACATGTGCAATCATGTAACATATTTCCATTAGAATCATGGTGTGAAAGAAAACAGACACACAAGCACAAAAAAAAAACCTTCCAGAAACGAAAAGTTTAAAAAAAAAGTCTGCTTCCTTCCACATTCAGACACCATCAGTTCTTTCTCTGGGGATGGACAGCATTATTCATCTTTCCAAAGTCTCATGGATCATTGCATTGCTGACAATAGCCATGTCATGCACAGCTGATCATGTTACATACTGCTGTTACTTTGTATCCAGTACGTTTCACTTAGCATCAAAGTGCGCAAGTCTTTTCCGAGAGCATCATCATCGCACACCACAATTTGGATGAGTTTCCCCTAGGCTTCTAATTCTTTAGATTCCCTAGAAAAGAGCTGCTATGAATACTTTGGTACACAGACAATTTTCCTTTTTGTTTTTTATCTTTTTTGGGATGCAGACCTAGCAGTGCAACTGCTAGGTCAAAGAGTGTGCAAGGTTTAATAGCCCTTTGGGCACATTTCCAAATTTGTGAGCATCAAAGCTGCCTGAGCATTTTTCAGAGCTTTGGCAGACCAAGTTCATGTTCCAGGAGAGGTCAGACTAGGCACATCCTCTAAGATTAGTCTGAGATTCTTTAACACTGGTTTGAACTTTGACTTCAGGCTCCATAGAACCAGAAAGGGACAGCTTCACGTGGGAAAAAAAAGCAAACCAAAACCCCCAGCACCCATGCACATGATGCAAAAACCTTTTACATGAAAGCAGGCGTCAGGAGGACCGTCTCAGACACAAAAGATCTGCATTTTGGCTCTTCAAGTCATTGATAAATGATCCCAATCCTGAACACGAGGAAGGGAATGAATACAGTTCCTTTGATGGTAGATTCATAGATCTAGAGGATGTGTCCTTACCTAAGGAGAGCAGGTTCTGGGCATTCTCCAGCATGACCTCCTTGTACAGCTCTTTCTGTGGATGGTCCAAGAGGCCCCACTCCTCTGAAGTGAAGTCCACAGCCACATCCTGGAATGTCACCAACCCCTAAACCAACAAAAGTCACAGGATTAGAGCTAGAAGAGACTCCAGAATTAATCTAGTCCAACACTCATCATTTAAAGGAGGAAATGGAAGCAATGAAGGAGAATTTACCCAAAGGTCAGAACCTTGTGAGTGTCAGCGCCAACACTTAAAACCACAGTCATGAAAAGCCCAATGGAATGTGGAGAAAAGCTTTTCACATTTGCAGCTGGAATAAAGTTGAGACATGTACTGCTAAGAATGTTTCTCCCTATGGAATCAGAGAAGTTATTTGATCTATCAGAGATACATGGAGATCTCTGGCGGACAGAGAGAAGGGAAATTTCTAAGTCATGAGAACAGGTAGATCCAGTTTCATTCCTGGGTGGTTGAAATAAAGTCTTACCCAGATGAAAACATAAAAAGGATTCTTATGAGATTTTAATCACATTGAGGACTAAACTGAGCACTATGGGAGTATTTCCAGTAAAGGAAAAAAGATCCATCATTGCTATACTGAGGGCTTGAGGTAGCTCTGGGTACAATGTGTCATGTCTAAAACATCTCATGCCTTTGATTTATGGTTGCTTTCATTTGTTAATGGCATATATTCATTATTTGTGATTATTCAGGTATAAAGAAATAAGTAACTGGAAAGGAGTTTATTATAAAGGTAACATTTTTTTGACTAAGGTTTGGATTTGAGCTAATTCATGAGAAAGACATGAGAAATAAAGGGTCAATGCAGACACCTAGAACTCTGGAATTTGGGAGAAAAAGAGTCAAGAGTAGTAGACTGTTGAACAACACCACAGATGACCACTGGACCAGATCTGAAAATCCGCGGATACATGGCACAGCTCATTCATTTTTCCAACCTCTTAAATGTAGAACATCTGTTTGGCCAATATGCTAGGAATCTCAGGCTCCCCCTCTCACTGTGTTCCACTTTCATTATGTAGTGACATGACTCACCTTCTATTATTTTGGCTCATTCTCTAACATGCAGTCAAAATTCTTTCTACCTTTTCATCACTGTGATTTTTCCTTAAAATAAGGGATCGAGGTTTTATTTAGAATCCATATTTCAGTTTTAACATCCTTTACTTCTATCATTTATCTGCTGAATAGTTATGGAATTTATTGATCTTTTCCCTCTTTTGGAGATTCCCAAGAATTTGTCTGTGTCTCCTTTTCACTAGAGTCTCTTCAGTGCCTGCTCTCCCCTTCACAGCATTTACTCACAGTGAGAGCTCTCAATGGAGGAAGGCAGGCTTTTCTTGATTGATAATTGGGTACCTAACTCACTCTCAACAGAACCTTCCAAGCTTTTTTTCCTTTTACTCTGACCTCCTTCCTTCTCCACCCTTCCACATCCATCCTTTACCACTGAGGGGTGGGGTCATGAACTTTCATTTAAGGAGAGATTCCAGCTGGCCCATTCCATGTCTGACATGCCTGCACCACTTTGGCACTTGATCTGACTGGTTTCTTCACCATGCCCAGGGTCCATGAGAGGTTTCAGCTTCCTTTTGTTGTTGGCTTCCCTCATTTGATTATAAGCTCCTTGAGGGCAGGGACAGCCTTTACTTGGGATATTTCATTCCCCAGCCCTGAGTACTGGGCATGGCACACAGTCGGTGCTTATTGATTTACTATTCCCCACCCAATCACCCACTCCTGACTGTCCTTTCATAACCAAAGTCATTCAAGCTGAGCTGGCTATGCTCCCAGCCTCCTTTCAGACATCTGCAACATGATGTCCAGTATCCTAAGCTCACACTGTCCACAAAAGACCTGTCAAAGGCAGCTTCATGCTCCACCAACCTACACCTCATTCTCAACCCCCACTCCTCTCCCCTCTCCAAGGTCTGTGAATTGTACCTTGTAACATCTGTCAGACACACCCCCTTCTCTCCTCTGATACTGCAACTGCAACCCAACAGGCTCTCATGGTCTCACCCCTGGATAGTTGCTGTGTCAGCTGACCTCAAGACTCTCCCCACTCCAATGCATCCTTCATTTGGTCCACAAAGGAACTTTCCTAAATCACAGGTCTGATTCTGTCTCCTTTCCTCGATAAACTCCAGTTTCCTGAACTCCCCCAACCTCCAGGATCAAGTACAAATTCTGCATTCAAAGCTCTTCATGACTTACACATCACCTATTATTCCACTCTTCTTACACCTTGTTTCCTGCCACCTCCTCACTCACACAATGACACTGGCCTCCTTGCTACTCCACAAGAAGTCACTGCATCTCTCAGTTCAGAGAATTTTCTCTGGAGTTAGGAAGAACTGTGCTCAGATGCTGCCTCAGACACTGAGTCAGTGTAGAGCCTTCCCTCTCAGAGTGCCTCTCATCCATATCGCAGAGAACTTGTTTGGACAAAGGTGCTGACCTGTCATCTTCTCCATTAGACCGGGAGATCCTTGAGGCCAGGGACTGGTTTTTTCTTCCTTTGTATACAGAGTAGGTGAGCCCAGTGTCCCCACCCTTTCTAAATGCTTGTGGACACCTAAGAATTGATAAATGGAAAGAATTCAGAGAGCTGGAAAAGCATGTGTGAGCCAAGAGAGGAAGACAGGAGCTACAGCAGGAGGACAATTTTTGCTCTGCTGACAGCCCTGTAAAGGACCAGTGCTGGGGAAACTTTCAGGGTTAAGGGGTTCCCTGGAGCTTCAGTGGCTACAAGGGAGAGGTGGGTTAAAAAAAACAAAGAGTAGGGATAGAAATATTGTGTGTGTGTGTGTGTGTGTGTGTGTGCGTATGTGCACGTGTGCACACATGCCAGAGAGAGACAGAGAGACAGAGAGAGAGAGCATGTTAGGCATGTAAAAAACAGAACAAAGGTATGGTGTCTAAGAAATAGAAACTACTGAGTGAAGTTGATGTCCCTAAGGTGACTCAGTTGTAATAAAGATGAATTTAAAAGGCAGCTATTAGGGTGAGGAGGTTAGTGCTGGAGATCCAAAAGTGCCAATAAATCATTTTACAACACAGAAGGAGAGAGCAGGGCAGTGTGGTTACTACTGTTTTCAATTTCTTGCCTATTTTTGTAAAGAAACAATCCATAGGGAGTGGATTGCCAACCCCAGAGACAATCCTCTGCATCTGGAAATGGCCTCTGTGGTTGACGTTGGTCAAGTCTGAGGACAGAGTGCACTCACCTGGGCTGGGGGTCTGCAGCTCCCAGGGGCCATTCCCTCAGGCTCCAGGTGCCCAACTTGGGCCAGGCCTTGGTGCTATGAAGGTTGAGCTGAGGAGGGAGGATCCCAGAGGAACACAGGTCCTTCCCTTCTCTTCCTGGGCAGCAGGCAGGCTTACAGGGATTTACAGAGGGTGAAGTCCTACAGGAATTACAAAGATCCTGATCTTGCCATCAAGAGAGAGGCCCCAATCCATGGAGGGAGCAGAGAGGCAACAAGGAGACTCAGGTTAGGAAATGAAGGTCTAAACAGGAAGACTATTCTCTTCCCCCCATTCTCTTACAAAGACCAGGAGGCAGAAGGAGCTTTGGGATCCCAGGTGGGATGAGACCAGTCAGAGCCTCCATGGCTCCTGAGCCAGAGCCCTCCCTCCAGTCCTCTGCCCTCCCTACCTCACCTCTCCCCAACAAACACACAACAGAATCTAAATTCTCCCTCACTACACCTGCCTGACCCTGATAACCACTTTACTCATTCATCCATATTCTCCAGGGGTCATATCTTGGGTTTCTTTATGCTTGTTCAGCACCAGGCCCCCTCCTCCATGCCCAACCCTTTTTCCCCTTCCTCTTGATCTAGGAGGGAGGGTAGATAGAGAAGGTTGAAGACAGGGAGGTCTCTGGGATGGAGATGCCAGGAATGACCAGGTAAAGCCTGAGCAGGGAGACATAATCCTGACTGGGATTCGGTTGTCTGGCAGGGGGACTGAGGGCTCAGAAGAATGTGGGAGAAGGGCAGGAGGCCAAGGTAAGAGAGGCTCTGGGAAGCAGGACAGGGTAACAAAGCTAGGGGGGAGAAGAGGGGACATCTGAGTGACAGAAAGTTCCCAGGAGGGCAGCTGAGCCTGAGCAGACAAAGTAGCTGTATCTTGGGTCTCCCTAGGAGCCATGGGTGGGGAATGAAACTGCTGGGACACTCTTTGGAGCTTAGCCTTGGAGGTTGCTTATCTGAGTCCCTGGAGGGAAACTGGAGACAGGGAAGCAAATGCCTGGGATCTGAGAGGGAGGCAACAAGAGAGCCACAGGTCAGGTAAGGGAGGCCTGGCATAAGCTTTGGTGTCTGGGTCTTAGGTGGGCCCTGAGGGCAAGGAGGCAGGATTCCTGAGTCCTTAAAGGGAACCAGGGCTGCTGGTGGGACAATGGAATCTCTCAACAGGAGCTGGGGTCAGGGGACAGGACACTGGGGTCCTGAGAGGGCAGCTGAAGGAGGTCCTCCTGGGCCCCTATGGGGGAAGTCTAAAGACTGGCAAGTGTGATTCAGTGGTAAACCTGGGGAAGGTGTCCCAGGACATTTGGGATGAGATGGGAACCCAAAGAGAGGCAGGGACTGGGATCCTGCCAGGGAGCCAGCAATGGAGAAAGGAGGGCTCCTAGCCTGGAGGACACTAAGCATGAGGTCACAAGGGAAGGAAGGGGCAGCCAGGATAAGCTGAGGCCTGTATGGCTCCCTGACTCAGACCTACCTGGGAGCTGCAGGCACAGAGCTGGCTTCTGGGAGGAACAGGAAGCTCAGCCCCAAAGGAAGTAGGAAGTGTAATCACAGCTCCAAAGAAAGAAAGCAGCTGGATCTCAGCTCCATGGGCTTCCTCTTCTAGCCAGAACACTCTGGGCAGGTCCTCCCGGTCCCAGAGCTCTGCCCTGACCATTCCTGCTAAAACGCCAAGATGTTTTCTTCCCTCCAATGGCTCCCCAGACCCTGCCTGCCTCTGTTCCCCAAGCCCTGCGCTTCATCACAGGGAATGCTTTAGCCACTGGAATAACTCCTTTCCCCTCTAGACCCCTCCCGGGCCTCCACACTCCACCCCAGGGCTCAAATTCCACCCACCCCCCCTCCCCCCGCCCCAGTGCTCTCCCACCCCCCACCCTCAACTGGTCATCTTGTAGAGTCCCCCTCCCACAACCTCTCTCCCTCCTTCCTTCTCCTGCTCTGGGACTCAGACCCTCTTCCTTCTGAGCAGAATCTCCTGGTCTTCTTCCAGCTCTACTCCCATATACACCTTCTTCCAAACTAGGACACCCAGACCATCCCTCCCTCCTGTCTCTCCCAACCATTCCCTTCCCCACCAGGCAGGTGTCCCTGTCCTCCCTGCTGCTGGACCCCAACTTGCCTACCCCAATTTAATCCTCTCCTCCAGTCTTGAAACATTTTCATTTGGAGGCCTTTCCCTCCATCTTGTTATTCTTCCCTAAAGTAAATTCTCTCACTGAAAGGCAGTGAGAGCTGGGAGAGCTGAGGGCAGGAAGCAGGACTCCTGGATCCCAGGGCAGCAATTACAGGTGCCTCTTCATATTATCAGAGAGACATTTTAAAGCAGGAAAAGAAAATTGTCATTGAAACTTTATTCACAGCTCATTAAAGCCATTTTATATGAAAATGCCTTAATCTAATTTTGAGATTTTATAGATAATTATTAAAACACAATGCCTATGTATATCCTAGGTAAAAGAAAAATAATAATTTCACAAAACCTTCATTCATATCTATAAATTCACAAGGAAGTTCAATACTTTGGTCTACTTTACAATCTTATGCTTTATTAGTTTCTGGATGAAAAGAAAATACAAGTATATATCACTCAGGAATTTGAATCAATCAAGGAACTCAGGTCAATATTTATTGACCTTGTATCACTAGTCCCAAGAGAAACACTGGAGAGCCAAGGTCATACATCCAATTCTCAGGGAAAACAGTAAGAAAAGGAACTATTCTTTTCTCAAAGTGAAGTTTACTTTTTCATTAAAACTTGAAACAAAAATTTTTATCTAGAATTTAAAACTTTTACATTTTTATCCTAGGCCTCCTGCTCTACCCTCACCATCTTTAAGGGCAGATCTAGAGAAATATATGTCCATATTTGCGTATCTCATCAGATCATCTAGAAAAGGAGCGCGATTGTTCAGATCTGATGCTACACATAATGACACATACTTTAACAAGGTGCCAGATGGTAAGCCTACTGATTCATCTTTCTAGTTGTTTAGTTGGGAAATTGAAAGAAATGGTTTACCATTCAGAATGGTAAAATCAAAACCTTATTGGTCTTACACATTACAGCAACTCAGAGATATTCAAGTATTGCAACAAGAAGACTCACTATTAAAAAAAAATACCTTTACAATTCACCTTCCCTGGTTTTAGAAGTTGGTTATGAAAGGAAGAGGGAGGGACACGGTGGTGACGATGTTAAGATTCCAAGGACACAGAGTAACCTAAATAAGATAAAGTTTCCTCAGCTCTGGTCAATTCCAGGTAAGTTATCGTTAACTTTTTGGAACAGCCAATCATGTAGCCAAGTTCTACACTATTCACAGGGTATCTCGGCTGAACTAAGGATTAATGAGGTGGGAAATATTCCCATTCACAAAGGAAATATCAAAATGGAAAAACTGAGTCAAAAGGCTTCTTCTATTACCTCTGTAAGGCTGTCTTCTCAATCTTCTCAAGTGTAGTCAGCAAATTGTAGCAATTCTCAGATCACACTCCTTTTGAGCAGTTCATGGCGTTTTCCTTCAATGGTAGTTTACTGGTGTAATAGTAATTCAGACAATTATACCAGAATTCAGAACTCAGAACAATACCAAATTTTATCTATCTATCCACACACAGATAGATAGACAGACAGACAGATAGATAGACAGATATGTATCGTCATGAGAGATTTTTCCTCAACTAGTCAGTTTTACTAATCAGCTAAGGGCAAGGTACAGTTATGATTTTTTTTTCATTTTTTTGCAGTAATACTAAATGAGAAAACATTACTCTTGAGTCCTTAGTAAGTACATTCAAGGTCTGGCTTTGCTCTTTCTTTGTAGTTTACATCCAACTTGGAGCAAATGTCAATCAGTAGAAGTGGAAAAAATAACCACATTTTATAATTATACACAAACCATGAAAACATAATTGTTCCCTCAAAACCAAGAAAATCATATGCCACTGAAAGTCTTCAGAGTACATGTATGCATAGCTTAAGGTTTTCATTATATTATAAATGTGCTTTTGTTTAATGGGAAGATCTTTTCCATCAATTAACGGGCTCACAGGACCTGTCTGAGTCACACGATTCTGTGGTGGGAGGGGCTTGCCAAATGGGTAAAGCAGGAAGGGGTAGAGTGAGAAGGGTAGAAGGGAGGTTCGAAGAAGTTGGTCAGAGCAGTTAGACACTGTGGGAGAGAGTGGCAGCAGGCAGTGAGCTGTGAGTGTTCATTTGTGGGAAGGCCCTAGCAGGGGGAAGGCTTAGGGTTAGTGTGCCCTCTGCATTGTTAGTGTGTATAGATTGTTTCTATGATGGATTTGGCTTTCTGGTGTTGGGATTCGGTGTTATGATATTTTGAATGCTTTGGTTCTGCCTTCCATGTGGAGAGTCCACTATAGTTTACAATTCAGAATTATGCCAGCATATTCATAGCCACCGTAGCCACTGTGGGTATCACCTTGGAAATATATGCATATTAACTTCTAAAGCAAAAATCTGGGGGATATTGGAACTAAGGTAGCTCAAAGGTAAATGTTCAATATATATTATGCCAGTTTTATAATTTTCATAATTAGTGGTCAGAGAAATCATCATCAAAAACACATCTTTATTCTTAACAAATTTCTTAGACACTCCCAGCCCAATCCCCTCCATCTCTGTCAGAAATGGTTTCTACATGTAAAGAAGGTGGCAAGGCCTTCAGCCAGGACTCGAAGCTCATTAGACATCAGAAAATTCACACTGGAATGAAACTTTATGGATGTAATGAACATAATAAAATCTTTAGATAAGAGTCATCCCTCGTTGGCCACCAGAGAAGTCACATCAGACTGAACTCTCATCACTGCAATAAATGAAGGCATTCAAATCGAGCACAGAGCTTGTGGTTGTACAGTATGTCTCACTCTTTGTGTTCCCATTTAGAGTTTTCTAGGAAAAGAAACTGGAGCAGTCTGTCATTTCCTTCTCCAGATCGTTCTACACATGAGGAAACTGAGGTAAATATGGTTACAGAGATAGTAAGTGTTGAGGCTGGACTGGAACTCAGGTTCCCCTGACTCCAGGACCGGTTCTCTATCCACTGTGTCACCTAACTATCACACAGAGGTTGTTAGACAACATAAAATTCATTCTGGAGACAAGCCCTACACGGATTCAGTGGGGGTAGGTCTTTAGCCAGCAAGCATCTCTTATTTACATCAGAGGACTTACATTCATGAATGGGCTTATTGGGTACATGCCTTTTGCTGGAAGGAGGAGGTCATTGGACATTAGAATATTCCTACTAGCCAGCAATGACTATGGGAAGGCCTTCATCTAGAGCTCATACTTGAAACCCTGCTGGAGATAACATATATGGATCCATTCAATGAGGGAAGGCTGCAGCATAGACTTCATTAGATATCTGGAATTTCATACTGGGGATCAAACCCTATATATGGAATGACTTATTTTCTGACATCTTAATGGTTGTCATTACCCTTTAATAATATAACTATAATAACACAAATTTCTCGAAACATTGTTTTTCTTTTTTTTAAAGATTTGAAAAGTCCTTGAAAATATTCCTTTGATTTATTGCAGTGCACTGCAGGTTGATACTAAGAGGTCATTCTAATTTGGCTAGTTTCATGCTCTCCACAGCCAAAACTTCATTACAAATTAAGTAAAGAGGTTTTTCCATATCATCATCACTATTAGAAGTGAGTCCATATTGAAAAAATGATTCAACATATTTTCTTTTTCTTGTCAATTTAGATGGACTACAACTTAGTAATGAAGAGTCTGCCACTGTCATTAGTATTTTTACTTCTCTCTAAATTTAGGCCCTTATCCATAACCGAAAAATATTTTTGTCCTAAAATATAAGTAAATATCACTAATAATTTATGAAACAAATAGAAGCTTTAGTTTATGAATTACATTTTTTGTACTCAGTTTAAAAAATTGATGTTCACACTTATGTAGAGATACAGTGATGATAGTTGAAAAATATAGTTAAAGGGCTTTTGCCTTTACTTGCTGCAGTTAAACATTTGTTTCAGTAAGATTAAGGCATTTTTTAAAATCGGATATTATAAGAGAATACAATCCAAAGATACACTAATTTGATACTTACATGCTTAGGAATAATGGTAGGAAAATATCAAAAGTATTTTCTCTAATTAATCTATTAAGCTTATGTAAGAGCAGAAAACATTGTATGTACAGTAAAAACACTCAATGCCTAACATATGACAGTCTCAAATCTGAGCCCAGGTGTTTCTGGCAGCGTTTGTTGGCTCTGCATGGCATACGCAGTACAAAGTGCACACATACTATGTGTTCAGAACCAAGGCTGCGGGGAAACGTGAACGACATAACAAGGCAGGGAATGCCATACCTCAAATTCATTGTGCATTTGACTTTGAATTCAGTTTGGTCACTGCGCATTCAGAAACCTTTCTCTGTTGCCAAATTTTTCATAACCCCCACATTCAGTTACACCCCACCCTGTGAAGTCAGGACTCAAAGGTTAAGAAGTGCTGGTGTAGACCAGTGTCTCACGTTGGCCACCATAGAAGTCACATAGATCAGCTCTGACTGCATGTCTTAGATTGATAAGTTCACCTCCAACAGATGAGAGCAACTATGAAGAAGACACATTGTGCAATGATGTTCCCCAGAGCTCAGAGCTCATCAGCAAACAGAGACAGAGGAGATCGGAGGACCTACAGTTAGCCATTTTGATCATACAAAAATACCCATGCATCTAAAATTGAAAGGGAATCCACTGGGCAAAAGATTTTCTGGAAGTTTCTCTGATAAAGACCTGACATCAAAGGTATATTAAAAATAGATGCAACTTTACTTAAAAGATCCAGTCTCCAAAGCCATGAACAGGCGGTTTTCTTATTTTTTCTTAATTTTTGAGGCCCACGTCCCCTCTCTCCTCTCACCACCCCCACCCACGGAGAAGGCAGGAAATTCTGGAGCTATTGTCCACAGAGTCACGGTAAACTTACGACGTGTTACGTGGAGAACGACCAAAACAGAAAACGCGTCCCTTCCGTCGCTAGAGGCGATTATTTCACCCACGTCATTAATTCCGCACCGGGGCGGGGCTCCCGCGCCTCCGTGCGGGGAAGTCTTCCCGGGGTTTTCGGCACCCTCCCGCCGGCGCACTGAATTCTGGGCCAGGCCTTAGGCGGGCAGGGGGGCGTGGCAGGGGGTCCCCGCCCCGCCCCCGGCTAAGCCCCGGGATCGCCCTGCGCTGGGGGAGGCCGGGGCGTGGGGGAGGGCGGCCCCTCGCACTCACCTCGGCCGGGGCTCCGGCGCGTGCGCAGGCCACCCCCGGGGGTGACTTAGGGCGACGTCACCCGAAGCCCGGGAGACCTCTCCCGGTCCCGGCGGCCTGCAGGAGGCTGCAGCGGAGCCGCAGGGCTGGGTCACTTGTCACACCAAAGGTTCTGCACGGCATCCAGGACCACAGTCATCTGGACTTCCTCCCAGGCTTCGCTCCTGGGCATGCGCGGCTCGGGACTACATTTCCCAGAAGGCCTCCACACCGGTCCCACTTCCGCTTCCTTTGTCTCCTCCTCCCCTGCTGCCTTTTTTTAAATTTAAACCAGTTCCGAGCTCTCCCCAATCAGCTGCGAGATCCTGGAGCCTTGACGCCCCCACCTCCCTCTCACTGGGGCGGGGAGTCTTGAGCCCCCTTTCCAGGCCCTGGGACTCGGGCGCCCCGAGGCCTCTCCAGGACCCAGGAGCCCCGCCCCAATTTCCCCTCTCGAGTCTCCAGTGGCCCCTCCCCCACCCAGAGGACACGCCCTGCCTCTCCCCGCCCCCACGTCTGGACCTGGGCAGTCCCGCCCCCTCCAGAATGTGTGCCCCTACAAGGTGTCTCCCCTCCCCCTGGCCCTGATACGACCCCGCAAAGCTGCTGGTTCTGCGTCCTCCCCCCATTCTCTTCCATCCCCTCCAGCCCCTGCCACGTAACTTGAACGTTCCCCTTCCCTGGGGGTCTCCACCGACACCCTCCCCCCCACCATCTGGGGCTTCTGTCCCCCAGCTTTCCCTCCAGTTTGGAGCAGGGAGGGGTTGAAAAGGGAGGGATCGTTCCCCCACCCCTGTCCCCGGGAGCCTTCTCCCAGTTTGGGGCTGTTGGACCTGCCTTATTTGCTCATGTGCTCTGACTCT
This sequence comes from Potorous gilbertii, assembly GCA_028658325.1. NCBI lineage: Eukaryota > Metazoa > Chordata > Mammalia > Diprotodontia > Potoroidae > Potorous > Potorous gilbertii. Next base: position 3,962,100 of record CM053771.1, on the reverse strand, counting down.
AGGCAGTCAGCAGTCTGCAAAAGTGCGTGAAGTGCCTACTGCGTGCATCTTCAAAAGTAAGTGAAGCACCCGCTGTGTGTGTACACAAAAGGGAATGAAGTGCCTGCTGTATGCATCTGCAAAAGCACATGAAGCGCCTACTGTGTGCATCCTCAAAAGTAAGTGAAGTGCCTGCTGTGTGAGTACACAAAATTGAGTAAAGTGCCTACTGTGTGCATCTGCAAAAAAATGTGTGGAGTGCCTACTGTGTGTATCTGCAGAAATGAGTGGAGTGCCTACTGTGTGCTGGTGCTGGGCTAAGCCATAGTGATGCCAAAAAGGCTAAAACATTGCCTGGATTCAGGAGCTGCCATTCTAAAGGAGGACATCTCATGGAAATGGGGTGTGTGTCTAGAGAGGGCAGGAGCTTATCTGGGGGGTGGGAATCAATAGCTGGGGTGACAAAAAAGGACCTTCAGGAGGGGAGGCTAAGTTGAGTCCTACAGGGATCAGAAGGGTGGCAGGGAGAGGACAAAGCATTCTTGGGGCTCTCCCAGGTCACTAAGGGCTCATCATTGCCAGGTCCTCAGCCTTCTTTCTCTCTCTGCAGCCTGTGACTGACTGCCCATTCCTCTCCTCTCTCCCGGGTCTTCTCCCTCTCCAGGTCTTCTGCGCAGTCTTCAGCCAGGTCATGCCCAGTAGTGATCATCTCTGTGTGTGACAATTCTCAGACCTTCTTATCTAGCTCTTCTCCCCTTCCCCGCCACCTCCC
>CM053771.1:3938766-3961249 GCA_028658325.1 Potorous gilbertii | reverse complement strand
CGGCCCCCCCCCCCCCCCCCCCGCCCCCGCCGCCAGTTCCCCATGCTCATAACCTAGATGCCCTGCTTATCTCCTCTCTCGTTTATCTTTGGCTTTTCCCTGCCCCGGATATTCAAGCTGTTGTCCCAGCCTGTTGACTCCACCTCAGCAGCATCTCTCTAATATCCCCTTCTCTCCTCTGACTCAGTTCCCACCCTGGAGCAGACCTTCATCACCTCACATCCCAGCAATAGATGCTGGGAGATCTGTCTGCCTCCAGTTTCTCCCCAATCCAACCCATCCTCAATCCAGCTGCTTAAATGATCTTCCTAAAACAAAGATCTAACAATGTCACCTCCAACTCAACAAACTGCGCTGGGAGCAGATACAAAATCTCTTTGGCATCCAAAGCCCATGATAGCCCCATGCACCTTTCCAGTCCTATTGTACCTTACACCACCCCATAATGTAGTTTTGGATCCAGTGACACTGAGCTCCTGGCTGTTTCTCACACAGCATCCTCCATTTCACATCTCCGGGCATTCCCTCTGGCGGTACCCCTTGCCTGACTGTCCTTGGCCCCCATGCCATCCCCCCCTGCCTGGCTCTGCTCTTAATCCTCGCACTTCCTGTCTTTCTTCACATCTCACCTTCCCCAGGAAGCCCTTCTCTATCCCCCTTAATTCTAGGGCATTTCTTCTGTTGGTTTTCCTCAGTTATAGCAAATGTTACATCAGAAATGAACAATAAAATCGTTATATCCAAGAGAGAGGATGCCTTCAACATTGACAAAAATGAAAAGAGGAAACTACCGATTTTATTTTTTATTTTAAAACACACAACCATGAAATAAAAGGAGCCCATTCTATTATATTTATTATTAAATGTAATACATTTCTTACATTTTAACATATATACATAAATATATATAATCAGAAAAGAAGATTGCATGTGAAATTCTAGTTTTTATTACTTGATTTTCTTTTTGCGATAATAAAAGAATTAATGTTACAAAACTGCCCCAATTCCTTCTGGCCTTCCTGTTGTTCTCTTGTGTAATACAATATCCAACAATTTCTTTCTTGTTCTCCTTTAGGAGGAAAAGGGGGGGAAGGGCAGTCCTATTATTAGTGTCCCTCAAAATACCAAATTTTGTTAAATTTACTTTTTGAATTAACATTCATTTTCTCCCTTTCTGGACTGATTTTCCCTTGGTGAAAAGGAAAACCCACATGCAGTTATTCCCCCCACTTAATGGGATTTTTTTTCCAATTACATGGAAAGATGGTTTTCAATATTTATTCTTTTTAAATTTTGAGTTCCAATTTTTTTCTCCCTCTTTCTCTCTCTCCCTTCTTCCTCCCACAGATGGCATGCAATATGATATAGACTCTCTCTCTCTCTCTCTCTCTCTCTCTCTCTCTCTCTCTATATATATATATATATATACACAAAGTCATATTAAACGCATTTCCACTAGTTTTGTGGTGAAAGAAGAATCAGAACAAAAGGGAAAAGCCATGAGAAAGAAAGAAAAAATTTAATAGGTGAAAATACTGTACTTTACTCTCCATTCAGACTTCATAGTTCTTTCTCTGTATATGGATAATATTTTCCATCATGAGTCTTTTGGAATTGTCTTAGTTAATTTCATTGGTGAGAAGAGCTAAGTGTATCAAAGTTGATTATTGCACAATGTTACTGTTAGTGTTACAATGTTGCTATTACTATGTACAGTGTTTCCCCGGTTCTTTTCACTTGACTCAGCATGAATTCATGTAAGTCTTTCCAGGGCTTTCTGAAGTCAGCCTGCACGTCATTTCTTATGGAACAATCGTATTCCATTACATTCATATACCATTATCTATTCAGCCAGTCCCTAATTGATGAGCATTCTCTCACTTTCAATTTTTTGCAGCCACAAAAAGAACTGCTTTAGATATTTTTGTATATATGGGTCTTTTTCCCCTTTTACTGATCTCTTTGGGATACAAAGGATATGCACGGTTTTATAGCCATTTGGGCATAGTTCCAAATTGCTCTTCAGAATGGTTGGATCAGTTCACAACTCCACAAACAATACATTAGTGTCCCAATCTTCCCACAACTTCTCCAGCACTCACCATTTTCCTTTTCTGTCATATTAGCCAATTTGATAGGTGCAAGGGGGTACCTGAGAGTTGTTTTAATTTGCATTTCTCTAAGTAGTGATTTGGAGCATTTTTTCACATGACAATAGATAACTTTAATTTTTTCAGCTGAAAACTGCCTGTTTCCATCCTTTGATCATTTATCAATTGGGTAATGATGTGTATTCTTATAAATTTGAGTCATTCTCTATATATTTTAGGAATGAGGCCTTTACAGAAACAAGGCTTATAAAAATTGTTTCTCAGCTTTCTGCTTCCCCTCTAATCATGATTGCATTGGCTTTTTGCAAAACCTTTTTAATTTAATATCATCAAAATTATCCATTTTCATTTCACAATGTTCTGTCTCTTTTTGGTCATAAATTCTTCCCGTCTCCATAGATCTTACAGGTAAACTAATCTTTGCTCATGTAATTTGCTTGTGGTATCATCCTTGCTGTCTAAATTCTATACCCATTTTGACCTTACCCTTGGTATACACTGTAAGATGTTGATCTCTGCCTGATTTCTGCCATGCTATTTTCCAGTTTTCCCAGCAGTTTTTATCAAATAGTGAATTTTTATCCCAGAAGCTGGAGTCTTTGGGTTTATCAAACAGGAAATTCCTATAGTCATTGACTACTGTGTCTTGTAGTGGCAGAGTTAAAGATTTTCCCCATCCACTAATAGGCCTCACCTGAAGCCCAGTAAGGGAAATTTTTGTTAATTTTTATGAAGCACTGGGTCAGGAGGATCATGATGCCTTCTAGCTCTGAAAAGTGTATATATACTCTGAGGTGAGGTTTTACTTTGGGGCTTGCTCTTTGGAAGAAGGTTCAGGTCTCAGATGAGACTCTGGGTAGCCATTAAGAAGCCCCCCACCTTTGAAAATACATATGTTGAGGTGTCTCTGTCAGTTGGCTATGTATGTCTGTCATGGTAAGACAGTTGGATCTGTCTGTTGATCTGCGTGATGTATATGTGGTTTATGGTCAGACAATTAGAAGCCCTGTTGGTCTTTATTTCTCTGCTTATATTTTCTCTGTTGGTGAATGTAATTAAAGTAAATTGTTGACCACTCAAAAGCTGCTTTCCTCTTAGAAAAGCAGATCTGAGAACCTAAATAGCAGGGCCCCCTGTGTATGCCAGGGTCCTTGCTGCTATACATACCTAACTTATTCCACTGATCCACCACTCTATTTCTTAGTCAGTACCAAGTAATTTTGATGATTGCTACTTTATAATAAAATTTAAGATCTGGTATTGTTAAGCCAGCTTCCTTTGCATTTTTTCCATTAATTCCCTTGAATATTCTTGACCATTTGTTCTTCCAGATGAATTTTGTTATGATTTTTTCTAGCTCTTTAAAATATTTTTTGTTATTGTGATTGGTATGACACCGAGTAAGTAAATAATTTTAGATAGAATTGCCATTTTAATTATATTAGCTCAACCTACCCATGATCAGCTGATATTTTTCCAGTTATTTAGATCTGACTTTACTTGTGTGAAAACTGTTTTGTAATTACGTTCTTGGATTTATTTTAGCAGATAGACTGCCAAATATTTTCTATTGTGTACACTAACTTCAACTGAAATTTCTCTTTCTATCTCTTGCTATTGGGTTTTGTTAGTAATATATAAGAAATATGGATGATTTATGTGAGTTTATATTATATCCTGCAACTTTGCTAAATTTATTATTTCAAGAATTTTTTTTTTACTTGATTCTCTAGAATTCTCTAAGTATACTATCACATCATCGGCAAAGAATGATATCTTTGTTTTTGCTTTGCCTCTTCTAATCCCTTCAATTTATTTTTCTTCTCTTGTGTTTCCAGTATTCTATTGAAAAACAAGGGTGATAATAGATGTCCTTGTTTTACCCCTGATCTTATTGGAAATGCTTCTAGCTTATCCCCATTGCATATAATATTTACTGATAGTTTTAGGTAGGTATTACTATCATTTTAAGGAAGACTCAATTTATTCCTATGTTCTCCAGTGTGTTTAATAGGAATGGGTGTTGTATTCTGTCAGAAGTTTTTTCTGCATCTGTTCAGATAATCACATGATTTCTATTAGTTTTGTTGTTGATATGGTCAGTTATGCTGGTAGTTTTCCTATTATTGATCTAGCCCTGCATTCCTGGTGTAAATCCCACTCTGTCATAGTGTATTATGCTAGTGATAAATTTCTGTAAACTCTTTTCTAATATTTTATTTAAAATTTTTGCTTCTATATTCATTAGGGAAATTATTCTATACTTTTCTTTCTCTGTTTTGGCTCTTCCTGGTTTAGGTATTAGCACCATATTTGTATCATAAAAAGAATTTGGTAAAACTCTTCCTCTGCCTATTCTCCTAAATAGTTTATATACTACTGGAATGAATTGTTCTTTAAATGTTTGATAGAATTCCCTTGTAAATCCATCTGGCCTGTGAGATTTTTTCTTAGGGAATTCACTGATGGCTTCTTTTTCTGAAATGGAGTTATTTGAGTGTTTTCCAGGTGAAGGATCAGCCTATTAAGGAGAACTCTAGCAAGAATCTTGCCAGTAGTGACTAAGAGAGATCCCCTGTGATCGTCACAGGACAATCTACTCCCGTTACCTTTGTGGAGACGGACAGTGGAGGCGTCCTCAGACTCTTGGGGGATAACCTCCTCTTGCCATATCACCTGGAATATGTGGGGGTCATCTTTTGTATGAGCAACGGTCCCCCTACCTTGTAAATCTCAGCTGGAATAGAATCGGCACAGGTCCTTTGTCACATGAAAGGTGCCTAATGTCCCACGAAAGCTCTTCTTCAGTTGGAAATTCAGTTAAGGAGGGATGGACTTCAACCTGAGGTAAACGGTCAGTGGCCTCAGCATTGATTGATGATGGTCTATTGAGAACATTATGGAAGTGTTCAGCCCATCTCTCTAGGATCATGTCCTTGTCACTAGTCAATGTGACTCCATCAGCACTGAGTAGTTGTGATGCACCGTAAGTTTTTGGTCCATAAATAGCTTTCAGGGAATCATAAAACTGTTTTGGATTGTTACTATCAGCATAAAATGGAATTTCATTAGCTTCTTACTGAGTCAGGAACCCTGCATCTCTCTAAGTTTTGCTTTTACTTTATTTTTGATGGAGAGATGGCTCAGGAGGAGAAAGTGAGGTTGGTGACCTTGCACAGCCCTCCCTCACTCAAAACAAAGTCAAGTGCTAGTCATGTCATCATTTCTCTGATGTCATGGTCTTCTTCGAAAATGAAGGATGAACGCAGATAGACAGATTTGAGTGTTTTATTTCCTCTTCTGTTAATTTGTACAGTTTATATTTTTATAAATATTGATCCATTTCATTGTCAAATATGTTGACATACAGTTGGGCAAAATAGCTCCTAATTATTGTTTTAATTTCCTTTTCATTGGTGGTGAATCCACCCTTTTTGTATTTGATGTTGGTCATTTGGTTTTCTTCTTTTAAGTCAAATTAACCAATGGTTTACCTATTTGATTGGTTTCTTCATAAAACCAACTCTTAGTTTTATTTATTAGTTCAATAGTTTTCTTAATTTCAATTTCATTAATCTCTCCTTTGGTTTTAAGAATTTCTAATTTGGTATTTAATTAGGGATTTTAATTTGTTCTTTTTCTAGCTTTTTTAGTTGCATGCCCAATTCATTGATCTTTTTTTCTCTATTTCATTCATGTAAGCATTTAGAGATACAAAATTTCCCCTAAGAACTGCTTCTGCTGCATCCCATAAATTTTGGTATGTTGTTTCCTTATTGTCATTCTCTTGGATGAAGTTATTGATTGTTTCTATTTGTTGTTTGACCTACTCCTTCTTTAGGATGAGATTATTTTGTTTCCAATTAATTTTTATTCTGTCTTTATTATTTATTTATTTATAATACTTATTACATGTAGTTTTTATTGTATTTTATTGTATCATGATATGAAAAGGATGCATTTAATATTTCTACCTTTCTGCATTGGATGGGGAAGTGTTTAATGCCCTGATACCTGGTCAGTTTTTGTGTAGGTGCCATGTACCACTGAGAAAAAATCATATTCCTTTCTATCTCCATTCAGTTTTCTCCAGAGGTCTACCATATCTTAACTTTTATAAAATTCTATTCACATCCCTAACTTCTTGTTTATTTTGTATTTAGATTTGTGTAATTCTGAGAGGAGGAGGTTGAGGTGCCTCACTAATATAGTTTTGCTCTCTATTTCTTGCTGTAACTCCCTTAACTTCTCCTCCATGAATTTGGATGCTATACTACTTGGTGCATGTGTGTTTAGTAATGATATTACTTCATTATCTGTGGTAATTTTTAGTAGGATATGGTTTCCTTCTTTATCAAATTTAATTAGGTCTATTTTTGCTTTTACTTTGTCTGAGATCAGGATTGTTACCCCTACTTTTTTTTCTTTAGCTGAAGCATAATATATTCTACTCCAGCCTTTTATCTTCACTCTGTGTGTATCCCTCTGCTTCACATATGTTTCCTGTAAACAACACATTGCGGGATTATGGTTTTTAACCTGTTCTGCTAGCTTGCTTCCATTTCATGGGAGAGTTCATCCCATTCACAGAATTATGATCACTATCTGTGTCTTTCTCTCCATCCTATCCCCCCACTTATACTTTTCTTCTTTCTTCCTTCCCCTCCTCACTATGGTTTTGCTTTTGACCATTGCCTCCCTCAATCTGCCCTCTCTTTGGTTATCCCCCTCCCTGTTCTTTCCCTTTTCCCTTACTACTTTTTCCCTCCATTCTATCCACACCTTCCCTTTTCTTTCCCCTTTCCCCTCCAGACTTCCTGTAATGTAAGTTAGATTTCTGTACCTGAGTATGTTGTTCCCTCTTTGAGGCAAATCTGATGAGAGTAAGGTTCTAACGATGCTCATCTGAAAGTGAGAGTTTTTTGAGGCGTGAGGTGACATGATTTCTTTTCTGGCAGTTGGGAAAGAGCCAGTAAAAAGGAAGAGATTGAAAATTAATGAGAAAATGGAGATGATAGAGTAGGGTATATGCTGGAGGAGCAGGGCCCCCCTCTTCATCAGAGAATGGGAGAAAGTAGGAGAAGAAGGTTTCTGATTTATGTGAGATTAGGAAGAGATGAGAAAGCTCAGGGTAGATGTCCAATTGCTTCAAGGAAATATGAGACCAAATTCTCAGCTGAGAGGGCTGGGGAGAACAAGCCATGTGGGAGGGTCGGGGAGGAATGAAATGATCTGGAAAAGCTAGGACAGGGAACCAGTTAGGGAGGTATCAAAGGATTGCCTTGCCAGAGTGAGATGATGTTACTGAAATTTATAGTGGATCCAAGCAACCTGGTTTCATGATTTTCTCTCTTCATTAGTCAGCATGAAGGCCAATATCTTATCTTGAAGCACTCCAATGCTGAGGCTTGCTTATGTCACCAAGCCAAGTTCCTTTATGATTTGTATGGTCCAGTCTGTGTCTCCATTCTTGGAGGATGATTGGCCAGATTCACATAGGTGACTGCCACCTTCCGTTTAGGGAGGTGGGAGATCAATTCCCAGGTGGCCCATAGTAAGACACCCTCCAGCAACCTTTGGGATCTCCAGCCTTGCGTCTGGTCAGGTCCCATCCACATTAGAACTGGATAAAGGTAATTCCTTGTAGGTTACAATTGAAAGGAGACAGAAAGCAGGACTGAGGCCAGAACCTGCATGTGACCAAAGGAAAGACACTAGGTTCCATGGACTGGGGGAGAGGTCGGGGCCTTGTAGGACAATGGCATTTGAAGGATAGCAGAGTTGGGGAGCAAACAGTAAAAGTAAGAGTAGTAATAGTTAACAATTAGATGATGCCTCATCTGACCCGAAACGCTGCAAACATTGTCTCATTTGATCATCGTGAGAATCCTAGGAAGGAGGAGCTATTGTTGTCCTTATTTTACAGATAAGTAAACAGCGTTGTGACCCTGTGCAAGTCATAGCATTTCCGTTTGCCTCAGTTTCCTTCTCTGGTCCATTCCCTACAGTCTTGGAACTTAGTAATGCCTTGCCAAAGAAATTATTTTTCAGATGGTGCGAAGTGGTCATTATACGCATAAGGAATTTAAGTATGGGATGTGACAAGCATCGTAGTTTTTAAAAAATCCAACCACATTTGTAGTTTAAAATTTCTGACCTCACATTACATTTTATAGTGTGTTTCTCATGCTGCTCATTGGTCTTGAATTCATATTTCTGCAGCAATGCTTCTAAAATGTGTCCTACCAAGTACCAAGTGTCCTACATCCACAGGGTGCTTGTTTAAATGACTGCTTGCATAATGGTCTCTATACATGCTTACAGATACAAACAAATAAGCATGTAATAATAAAATAGTATTTCTTTAAAAAAAAAAGTAAAGTAAAGACCATCTAGTTCTGTGGATAAAGCATGCCCAGTCACAGGATTTGAGTTCTAGTCTTAGCTGCAGGGATGTTGATCAGGTCACTCAGCCATTCTGAGCCCATAACTTGAGTTGGGCAAGTAATAAGAATGGTGGTTTTTCCTGTGTTGGAGGTTTGTTGTGAGAATCCTATGTTTGGTGTGTGAAACTCTTTGTAAATCAAATTATCCTGGGGATGTAAGCCAAAAGCATTTTAAAATGATTTATTCTGCCCATTTAAATTTGAAGACTCTTTTCCCCTAAAGAAATAGATTACAAATCTGTTACTTTCAGTCAATGGAAGGAAGAGGACATATTTATGTATGTGTGTTTGTATCCATAAATAAATTAAAAAATATGTTTCTTTCTTGGTTTCCTTCAGATGGAAATGCCAGACTTGAAATCAGAGAGATTGCTTCAGGGCTGAACATTTCTGTGGAAGCATCATGTCAGCCAAGGTTCATGAATGATAGCCAATGTGACTTCATTTTGAGAGAAATCTGTGAATCTCATATCAAGATTGAGAAAAAACAGAAGAGCAATTGAGAATTTGATAAAGATGGACAGAGCTTCAGACAAAGGTTAGTCCTAATTCCCTGTAAGAAAAGGAGGTCAAGGAATGGCTGTTCACAGAATCATAAATATAGGGAAAGCTTTACTGGACAGACAGGACTTGTTAAGTCTCATGAAAAGCCTCTGGAAGTGCAGACTTCTCAATGTCATGAATGTGAAAGGACCTTCAGCTTGAACTCAGCTAATCAGAAATCAGAAAAGTCATCCAAGAGAAATGCTTTACACATGTAATGATGTAAGAAGGCTTTCACTAATAATTCAAAGCTCATTGACCACGAGGAGACAAACATTATGGATTTAATGAATGTGGTAAATCCTTTAAACAACAGTTATCACTTATCCATCATCAGATATCTCATACTTGCAAAAAGCTACATAAATGTATGCAATGTAGACAGGTCTTCAGACAACATTCATCCCTTATTTTCCATCAGAAAATTCATAGAGTAAAAAGAAATTTTGTGAGTGTCTTGAATGTGGTAAAACATTCAGTGAAAACTCCTACTCTATTGTATATCAGAGATGCCATCCTGTAGAGAAATCTGATTGTTGCAATCAATATGGTAAAACTTTCTCACAGAGATCCAGTCTTATGGAATATCAGAGAATCCACACTGGAGAAAAACTCATAAATATATTCAGTGTGGAAAGACTTTCACAGACTTCTGGTCTTTCTACATCAGAGGATCCACACTGGAAAGAAAACTTACAAAAGTAATCACTGTAGAAAAAATTTCATAAACACATCCAATCTTGCTGAATATCAAAGAATCCACACTGGAGGGAAACTTTATGAATGTCATCAATGTGGAAGGACTTTCAAAAGCAATTTTGGTCTTCTTGCACATCAGAGAATCTACACTGGGGAGAGACCTTGTGAAAGTAATCAATATGGAAAAGCTTTCTGATGCACTTTTGTGGTGACCCCAGCCTTAGACATCCCAGATTTCATACTGTGCATATACCCTTTTAAACATAGTGATTTGTTACTCTAACATACTATTTTTTTTCCAATTCTCAATAATATTCCATAGCCCCATCAACCATTTCCCAGTTGATTAATACTTGTTCCTGTTGTTGTTGTTGACACAAAAAATTCTGTGTAAATATTTTGGTAACTGTTGGACCTTTATTTATGGAATGATTTCTTTAATATGTGGCACAGTGGATAGAGTGCTCCCTCTGGAAATAAAATACCTCAGTTCAAAATCAGACTCTGATTTTTCCTAACAGTGTGACCCAGGGCAAATCACTTAACCTATCCCTACCTCAATTTTCCCCATGCCTACCTCTGAGGGTAGATAAGAGGATCAGATTTGATGATATTTGTAAGTGCTTTTCAAGCATTAAGTCACTCTTAAGTGCTAGCTATTCTAATCATTCCTTGGATCATAAGTTGTCTAAAAGATTTGAACAAGTTAGTCATTTTTTTAGTAATTGAAATTGCTATTCAAAACAATGTAGAGTGAGCCAGGCAGTCAGATCGATTAGTTCAGGCTTTGGCTCTTATTAAAAGTCCAAAAATGATATGAAAGGTCACCAATACTTCCATTTTCTTTTAACCCTAAAGGTGATAAAGCACAAGGCTAAAATGCAGATCAAAATACTGAATTTTCTGAAGCTCCAATGAATATACAGAGATGAATGAAGTTTTTGTAAATCGATTTCATTTTTTCCAATGGATGTACAGACTTTATCTCTAGATATTAATAATTGTATTAATGCTTTTATATTGTCAATAAACAAAATTGGATTGGGGTTTTTTTGATATAAAATGGCTTTAATAAGTTGCAAATAAAGTTTAAAAGATGATTTTCTTTTCCTGCTTTAAAATGTCTCTCTGAGAAAATGAAGAGGCACCTTAATTGCAGCACTAGGACCAGGGAGTCCTGCTTCACATCCTCAGCACTCCCAGGGCATCCACCCGCCTTTCAGTGCAGAATGTCCCTTTGAGAAAAATAAGAAGCTAGAGGGAAAGGACCCCAAATGCAAACGTGTCAAGACTGGAGGAGAGGGCTAAATCGGGATGTGCAAGTGTGGGGTCCAACAGCAGGGAGGAGAAAGACACCTGCCTGGTGGGGGAGGGGATGGTTGGGAGACACAGGAGGGAGAGAGGGTCTGGGGGTCCTGGTTTGGAAGAAGGTGTATGTGGGAGTACAGCTGGAAGTAGACAAGCACATTCTGCTGAGGAGGAGGCTCTGAGTCCCAGAGCAGGGGAAGGAGGGAGGTTGTGGAAGGAAAACCCTCCCAGATTACCAGCTGGGTGGGTGGGGGCCCAGGTGGAATTTGAGCCAGGGGGTGGAGTGTGGAGGCCAGGGGAGGGATCTAGAGGGGGAAATAATTATTTTATTGGCCAAGGCATTCCACAGGATGGAGGGCTGGGCTTGGGAAAGAGGCAGGCTCAGTCTAAGGAACCTGACTGTGGGAGCCATTGGAGGAAAGGGAAGATCCTGAGGTCTCAGTGGGAATGGGCAGAGTGAGGCTCTGGGAATGGGAGAGCCCACCCAGAGTGTCTTGACTGGAAGAGGAAGCCCATGGAGCTGAGATACAGCTGCTTTCTTTCTTTGGACCTGTGATTCCACTTCCTACTTCCTTTGGAGCTGAGTTCCCCGTTCCTCCCAGAAGTCATCTCTGTGCCTGCGACTCCCAGGTAGGTCTGAATCTGAAGCCAGGTAGCTCTCAGCTCCTGCTGGCTGCCCTTTCCTTCCCATGTGACCTTGTGCTCAGTGTTGTCAGCAGGGCCGAAACTGTCTTCCTGGTGCTGCCTCCCAGCTCCTGTTCAGAGATTCCATTCTCCCACCAGTAGCCTTGGCTCCCTGTAGGGATGCAGGAGTCCTGCCTCCTTGCCCCCAGGACCTACCTAGGGCCCAGGAACCAAGGATCCTGCCTGGCCTTCCTTACCTGGACCTGTGACTCTCCTGCTGGCTCCCTCTCAGATCCCAGGCCTTTCCTTCCCTGTCTCTAGTTTCCCTCCAGGGACTCAGATAAGCACCCTCCAAGGCTAAGGTCCAAAGAGGGTCCCAAGAGTTGCACCCTCATCCCTGACTCCTGGAGAGATCCAGGACACAGGTACTTTGTGTGCTCAGGCTCAGCTGCCCTCCTGGGACCCTTCTGTCATTCACATGTCCCCTCTCCTCCCCGCCAACCTTTGTTATACTGTCTTGCCTCCCAGAGCCTTCCTTAGCCTGGCTTCCTGCCCTGCCCCCACAAATTTCTAAGCCCTCAGACTGACTGCCAGACAACTGAGTCCCAACCAGCATTGTGTCTCCCCTCTCAGGCTTGCCCTGGTCACTCCTGGCAACTCCATCCCAGTGTCCCCATGTGCTGAACCTTCTTTATTTATCCTCTCTCCTAGATCAAGAGGAGAGGGAACAGGGGTGTGTGTGGGGGGAGGAGTTGGGCATAGGAAGGGGGTCTGGTGCTGGACAAGCATAAAGAAAGCCAAGACATGAACTCTGGAGAATAAGGATAAATGAGTGAAGTGGTAATCTGGGTGAGGCAGGTGTAATGAGGGAGAATTTAGATTCTGTTATGTGTTTGTTGAGGAGCGGGGAGGCAAGGAGGGCAGAGGACTGGTTGGAGGGAGAGCTCTGGCTCAGGAGCCATGGAGGTTCTGACTGGTCTCATGCCACCTGGGATCCCAAAACCCCTTCTGCCTCCTGGGTCTTTGTAGGAGAATGGGGGGAGGGGGAATAGCTTTCCTGTTTGGACCATCTTAATTCCCAAAGCTGACCCTTCCTGCTTCCTCTCTTCTTCCCCAGTGGACTGGGGTCTCTCCCCTGAGGGAAGGGCTCTGGCCTTTGTAATTACTGTGTGACTCTACCCTTTCTGCCCAGAAAGTAACTGGAAGGACCACTTCCTGCCTTGGAATCCTTCAGCCTGCCCAACTCAGTCTGCAGAGGACCCAGGCAGGTAGCCTGGAGCCAGAGGGAAAGGCCCCTGGGAGCCCCAGCCTCCCAGCCTAGGTGAGTGCAGTCCTTCCTCAGACTTGCCCAACATCAGCCAGAGGCCATTTCTATGGACCCAGGATTGTCTATGAGGTTGGTAGTACCTCACCTATGGGTTGTTTCTTTACAAAAATAGGCAAGATATTGAAAACAGTGGTAAACATACTCCCCTGCTCTCTCCTTCTGTGTTGTAAAGTGATTCATTGGCACTTTGGGATCTCCAGCAGTAACCTCCCCTCCTCCCCATCCCCCAGTGGCTGCCTTCCTGTGTTTGCTTTGCTGTACTTTTGCATTGGTACTACACACACACACACACACACACACACACACACACACACACACACACACACACAGAGTTTCTCCCCCTACTCTTTGTTTCTTTTAACCCACCATTCCCTTCTAGTCACTGAAGGGACAGGACACCCCTTGATCCTGAATCTTGCCTGGCCAGACCTGGAGCAGATCCCTGAGGGTACCCCAGCTCTGGTACTTTGCAGGGCTGTCAGCAAAGCAGAAATTGTCCTCTTGGTCCTGTTCCTGTCCTCCTGCCTCAGATCTCTTTGAATCCTTCCCATTTAGCAGTTCTTAGGTGAAGGCCATAAGTATTTAGAGAGGGTAGGGACACTGGGCTTACCTACTGTGTATATAAAGGAAGGAAAAACCAGTCCCTCTCCTCCAAGGGCTCCTAGTCTAATGGAGGAGATGAGAGGTCAGTAGTTTTATCCAAAGAAGCTCTCTGCAGTATACGTGGGAGGTGCCCTGAGAGCAAAGGCTCTATACTGGTTCAGTGTCTGAGGCAGCATCTGAGTATAGTTCTTCCTAACTCCAGAGAAAATGCTCTGATCTGAGAGATGCAGTGTCTTCTTGTGGAGTAACAAGGAGGCCAGTGTCATTCTGTGAGTGAGGACGGGGCAGGAAACAAGGTGTAAGAAAAGTGGAATGACAGGTGATGTCTAAGTCATGAAGGGCTTTGAATGTAGTATTTTTACTTGATTTTGGAGGTGGAGGGAGTCCAGGAAACTGAAGTTTATTGAGGAAAGGAGACACAGATATCTGTGATTTAGGAAAGTTCCTTTGTGGACCAAATGAAGGATGCATGGAGTGGGGAGAGTCTTGAGGCCAGCTGACCCTGCAGCAGGACACAGCAAGTGTCTAGGGGTGAGGCCATGAGAGCCTGTACCTGGGCAGTTGCAGTATACATACGCGCATATATATGTCTATATAAAATACTGCTCTCTAATGGATCTTTGGGAGGGAAGAAGACAACCTGGAACTCAAAATGGAACAAAAAATAATCAAAACGCTCTCCAAATTAATATAATGGAGGAGTATTTCTTCTTCGTGAAGATGGTCAGCTTTTGCAAGGAAAAGTAGCAGAGCTGGAAGATACTTGAAGGAATTAGCACTGACACTGAGGGGGTAGATGACTTTGTTGAAAAGGAGTTCTCTAAAGGAGAAGGAAGGGAAAAACCACGATCTCTCTCCCCAACCCGCCACCCCCCAGAAGCCCGTCTACAGCCATAAAAGGCCCGTGGGAGGCTCCCACCACATCCACCAACCCTGTACTTTCCAGGTTTCAGTCCTGCTGCTATCCAAGACAGATCTCAGCGTTGGCTTCGGGGGAGTCTGCGGGAGGACAAGGTAGGCAGGTGCAGTGGAAGCAAGTTCTCAGTGTCCATCCCAGCCAGAGCAAGGGCCCGTTGGTGGGAAGGGCTGGCAGGTGAGGTGCCTTTGGGGTTGCGTTTCTCAGGAAGGTGTTTCCTATTCCAACATACCAACAAACTGTCCGCTGCAATGGCGAGGGATGGCAGGCCGTGGTATTGCTCATCCTTGTTCTGTAACAGCTCCCAGTTAAATGGTTCCAATCTGGGGGCCTGTGCCCCAAAGCCAAGGGGTGGAGTGTTAGAGGACCACAGAGCAGCTGATCCCATCTTTGCCCCTGAGCCCACATGGTATTGTCACCCAACAGGACAGTTATGGTACCTAAGGAGTAGCTGACTTCACTTGGCTGGGCAGACTCTGGAGCAAAGGACCCTGGGCTGCCAAGGCTGGTTTGCGAGGTGTGGGCATGGCTTCCAAGGGATGGAGGGGGATGTCCAGAGGTCTCCTGTTCCTCAGCATGTCAGGCTAAGAGAGGGAAGGGCTTGCTCCTGATCAGGCCTCAGACTCTCTCAGAACACACTGTCACCTGTTATGGGTTGGGAGGGGGTCAAGAGGTAAGGAGTCCACAGAAGTGGAGAGTGGAACTCTGTGTGGCTCAAGAATAGTGGGGGGGTAGGGGTGGAGTTTGGTTTTCAGCTGCAGGTCAGACTGTTGTCAGTAGGTGTTTGTGGTCCTTATGACTTGTACCCTGAATATACTGAGTCAAGTCAGCTACCTCCAAAACAAGGGATCCCTTCTGGACTCCTGACATGATAGAGAGGCTGGGAGAAGAAAAATTGCAGTCCCAGGAGGGACCCTCACCATGATCCCCAATCTCAGAGATTTTCCCTTACACCTTCTGGGCTCTCATTCCTGTCCCTACTCTCACTCCCTTCCCCCTCTGAATGTCTGCCCCATACCTCTTACCGTAGGGTCCAGGACAGACCTGCAGAAAGGTGTTTCACCTCTGCAATCCTGTGTCACAGGTCTCAGGTCCTTGCAGTGCAGGCAGGAGGTTGTCCTTTTGTTTTGGGGTCCTGTATGGGGTGCTAAGATAAGGCAGAAAAGTAGCCATTCAGTTAAGACATACTTGAACCACTATTCACTCATTCAATGAAAACTTTCTAGTGAGTCAGAGAGCTGGCCTGTGGAGGGTGGAAGAAAATAGGCAGATAGGTAGCAGGGTAGAGGAATTTATTTCTGCATTTATATGCCCAGCCCCATCCAGGTAGGAATTCACTTTTCCTTTGATTATTCACATGCCCTTGCCCCATGCATACCTGTGCTCAAAATCTCAGGGACAGGAGTAGAATTACCCCAACAGAACTTGCTGGCAAAGTACAGAAGGGACCCTTCTCACAGTCCCAGGGCAGAAAAGAGTGCTTGTGGTCGAGCACAGGCCAAGCAAGAAGTAAATATCTCTCCTTAGGTCAGACCACCTTGGAAGAACTTAAAACTTACAGATCCCTAGAAGTGTCTCTGAAAACAGCTGTCCCTCAAGCTTGGGAACATTGCATCCTCTACCCTGAAAGAAGAGTCCTACTTAATCAAAGAGTTAAAAGTCAAGTAATAGGCTGTGAAAATGAGCAATTAATGGAAAATTCTGACTATAAAACCTTACAATGATGACAAGGAAAATCAAAACACACACTCACAGGAAAATAACAAAGTCAAAGCTCCTAAATCCAAAGCCTCCAATAAAAGTATGAATTGGTCTCAGGCCATGGAGGAGCTCAAAAAGGATTTTGAAAATCAAGTAAGAGAAATAGAGGAAACATTAGGAAGAGAAATGAGAGTGAATGAAGGAAACCATGAAAAACAAGACAACAGTTTGGTTAAGGAGAAGGAAAAAAATACTGAAGAAAACAACACTGTAAAAAGAAAACTAGGTCAAATGGTTAAAGAGGTCTGAAAAACCAATGAGAAGAAGAATACCTTAAAAAGCAGCATTGGGCAAATAGAAAAAGACACACAAAAATTCACTAAAGAAAAAGCTCCTCGAAAAATAAAATTGGAAATATGGAAAAAGAGGTCCAAAGGCTCACTGAAAAAAATAATTCCTTAAAAATTAGAATGGAGCAAATGGAAGCTAATGACTTTATAAAAAATCAAGAAATTATAAAACAGAACCAAAAGAATGGGAAAAAAGAGAAGACAATGTTAAATATCTCATTGGAAAAATAACTGACCTGTTAAATAGATCTAGGAGAGATAATTTTAAAATGATTGGACTACCTGAAAGTCATAATCAAAAAAGGAGCCTGGACTTAATTTTTCAAGAAATTATCAAGAAAAACCACCCTGATATTCTAGTACCAGAGGGAAAAACAGAAATGGAAACAATCAACCAATCACATCCTAAAAGAGATCCCCAAATGAAAACTCCTAGGAAGATTATAACCAAATGCCAGAGTTCCCAGGTCAAGGATAAAACGTTGCAAGTAGGCAGAAAGAAACAATTCAAAGGGAAAAAGAAAACTGGGAAAGAATTCTTGAAGCTAGTGTCTGTGATAAAGGCCTCATTTCTAAAATATATAGAGAACTGACTCAAATGGACAAGAATACATGTCATTCCCCAATTGATAAATGGTCAAAGGATATGAACAGGCAGTTTTCAGAGGAAGAAATTAAAGATATCTATAGTCATATGAAAAAGTGCTCTAAATCACCATTGGAAAATTTTAAAGTCTTTGCATTGCAATGAAGTTCTAAGTCCACCAGAAAAAATCCTCACACAGTTTTTTCTGGTGGACTTAGAACTTCATTGCAATGCAAAGACTTTAAAAATTTCCAATGGTCTTTTAAGGCAAAATGCCTTCCACATCAGAGAAAGAACTATGGAATTCGATCACAGAATGTAGCGGATCATTTTCTTTTGTATTACGCTTTGGTTTATTATATGATTTCTCCCATTCATTTTCATTCCTCTATACAACTTGACTATGGTGAAAATGTATTTAATAGGAATGTATGTATAGAACCTACATAAAATTATATGCCTTCTCATGGAAGGAGGAGGGAGGTATGGGGAAAAGAGCGGGAGGGAGGGAAAAAAATCTAAGTTATATGGCAGTGATTGCAGAACACTGAAAATAAATAAATAAAAAACAATTCAAGTATTATGGAAACACAATCAGGATAACACAAGATGTAGCACGGCTACATGAAAAGATTGGAGAGTTTAAAATATGATATTCCAGAGGACAAAGGAGCTAGGATTACAACCAAGAATCACCTGCCCAGAAAAACTGAGTATAATCCTTTGGGGGGGGGGGAGGGAGTGGATATTTAATGAAATAGAGGACTTTCAAGCAATCTTCATGAAAAGACCAGAACTGAATAGAAAAATTGATTTTCTAATACCAGACTCAAGAGAAACATAAAAAGGTAAACAGGAAAGGAAAATCACAAGGGACTAATAAACAAGTGGGGGAATAGGATGGAGGGAAATAAATTTAGCAATATTAACTGAGAAAAAAAATTGAAGCAAGTTTCTCTGACAAAGGCCTCATTTCTCAAACATATAAAGAACTAAGTCAAATTTATAACAATAAGAGTCATTCCCCATTGATAAATGATCAAAGTACATGAACAGTTTTCAAAGGAAATAAATATCTACAGCCATATGAAAAAATGTTTAACTCACTATTGTTTGGAGAAATGAAAATGAAAACAATTCAGGGGTACCCTCATACCTATTAGACTGACTAACAGGACAGAAGAGGGAAATGACAAATGGTGGTTTTGGGGAAAAATGGGGTATTGATCCATTGTTGATGGAGTTAGGATATGATTCAACCATTCTGTAAAGCAATTCAGAACTATGCTTAAAGGTCTATAAAACCATGTAAACCCTTTGACCTAACAATACCACCACTAGATCTGTTTCCCAAAAGAGATTAAAAGACAAAAAAAGGAAACGGACCTATATATACAAAATATTTGTGGCAGATCTTTCCTTGTGTCAAAGAAGTGGAAATTGAGGGGAAGCCCATCAATTGGGGAATGGCCAAACAGGTTGTAGAATATAATTGTGATGGAATACTTTTGTGCTATGGGAAATGATGAGTGGGATGCTCTTGGAAAAGCCTGGAGAGATTTGCATAAGCTGGTGCAATTTGCAATATATTGTGTACAAAATAAAGCATAACACTTTAATAAATAAATATATTATTTATATAATAATATATGCAATGATAAATGCAATATAAATAAATGCAACTATAATATAGATATATTATAAATGCAATATAAATAAATGCAACGCTCCAAGACAGCTCTGAAGGACTTATAATGAAAAAATGCTATCCATTCCAAGAGAAAGAACTGATGATGTCTGAATACAGATTGAAGGATACTTTTTTAAACGTTATTTTTCCTGAGGAGGGGGTTTTTGGTCTACATTTTCTTTTAAATATTATTATTATGGAAATATTTTGCATGACTACTCATGTATGACCTATATAGAATTGCTTGCTTTCTCAATGAGAAGTGGGGGTGGGGAGGGAGGATGGAAGGAAGAGAATTTAGAACTCAACATTTTAAAAATGAATGTTAAAAACTGTTTTTACATGTAACTGGGGAAAAATAAAATACTAAATGAAAAGTTTTTAAAAAGAAAAACTTTTCAACAATATTCATTAGAGAGCTTGGTCAACAGTTTTCTTGCTCTATTTTGGCTCTTCCTGGTTTGGGCATCAGCACCATATTCATGTTGTAAGAGAAGTATGGTAGGACTTCTTCTTAGCCTATTTTTCCAAATAGTATATATAGTATTGGAATTAATTGTTCTTTAAATGTTTAGTAATTCGCTTATTAATTCATCTGATCCTGGAGAGTTTTTCTTAGGAAGTTCATTGAAGTTTTGTTTAATTCCTTTTTCTAAGATTGGGTTATTTTTTTGTAGAATTCATTCATTTCATTTAGATTGTTAAAATTATTGACATATTATTGGGTAAAATAGGTCGTAACAGTAGTCTTAATTCCTATTCATTGATGGAAATTTCACCCCTTTCATTTTTGATACTGGTAATTTGGTTTTCTTCTTTCCTTTTAAAAATCAAATTAAGCAATGATTTATCTATTTGATTATTTTCTTTTTCATAACACCAACTTCTTGTTTCATTTATTAGTTCAATGATTTTCTTTCTTTTAATTTCACTAAACTTTCCTTTGATTTTCAGAATTTCTCAGTTGCTGCCTATTTGGGGATAATTAATTTGTTCTTTTTCTAGGTTTTTTTTAGCTGCATGCCTAATTCATTAATCTGATTTTTCTCTATTTTATTTATACAAGCAATTACGAATATAAACATTCCCCTAAATTACCACTTTTACATAAATTTTAGTATGTTAATTAATTGTTTTCATTTTCTTTAATGAAATTATCAATTGTTTCTATGATTTATCCTTTGACCCACTTATTTTTAAGATTAGATTATTTAATATAAAAGTCATTTCTAATATCTCTTTCCATTGTCCATTACAGAATGTAATTTTTATTACATTATGGTCTTAAAAGGATGCATTTTCTATTTCCACTTTTCTGTATTTGGTTGTGAGGTTTTTATAACATAATACATAGTCATTTTTTGTGTAGGTGTCATTTACTTCTCATTAAAGTGTTCATTCCTTTCTATTCCCATTCAGTTTTCTCCAGAGATCTACTATATCTTACTTTTCCAGGATTTTATTCACCTCCTTAACTTCTTTCTTCTTTGTCAGTTGGATTTATCTAGTTCTGAGAGTGGAAATTTGAGGTCCCTCACTAGTATAGTTTTATTATCTATTTCTTCCTATAACTCATTCAATTTCTTCAAAAATTTAGATGCCATACTATTTGGTGCATTTCTGTTTAGTGTTAATATGATTTCATTGTCTTTGATGCCATTCAACAAGATATGGTTTACTTCTTTATCTCTTTAAATTAGACCTATTTTTGCTTTTGCTTTTTCTGAGATTAGGATTGCTACTCTTGCTTTCTTTGCTTCAAATGAAGTATAATTGATTCTGCTCCAGGCCCTTACCTTTATCCTGTGTGCATCCCTCTGCTACATTTATGTTTCTTGTCAACAACATATTATGGGATTCTGGTTTTTAATTCATTCTGCTATCTACTTCCATTTTATGAGTAAGTTCATACCACTCACATTTATAGGTACAATGTATATTATACTAACTGTGTATTTCCCTCCATCCAATTTGTGTTTGTTTATTCCCCCTTCTCTCTTTAACCACCTATTTTCCCTCCTCATAGGTATTGTACTTCTGATCACTGCCTTCCCTATTATAGCCTCCCTTTTATCAGTCCGCCTTTCACTTATATTATCCCTGTTCCTTTTTATTTCCTTAGGACACTAGGGTCCTTATTCAAAATAAACAACCAAACATTAAAACTCTGCTTCACAGTACAACTTCGATGAGCTGAACACCTTCTTAAATTGCAAAACATATGCTGGTCAAAAAGACTTTTATGGACAATTCAGACAGGAGAAGCACTTACATGGTGGTCAGAAGAAGTGATACAAAGACACTCTGAAGGTCTCTCTCAAGAACTTTGAAATTGATTATGTGACATGGGAGATATTGAACCAGGATCACTAAGCATGGCAAACCCACATCAGAATGGGTGCTGTACTGTATGAGCAAAGCAGAATTAAAATAGTTCAAAGGAATGTCAGGATGTGCAAATATAGGATATCCATCTCCAATGTTCACAGGCACTATTTTTGTCCAACCTGTGGTAGAGCATTCCAACCTTGTATTGGTCTGATCAGCCACAGCTGGACACATTGAAACTTGACTTTATCACAGTGATGTCATTTTGATCCTCTTTGAGAAAGAAGGACCACAGACAACCAACTTCCACTGGGAAAGCTTGGAGAGCTTCCCAGGTAAAGCAAAAGGCCACCAGGTATCATTTGGCCCTCACATGGAGAGGAGTGAGTGAAATGCTCGCTGCTGGCCCAGGGTGGAGAGTCAGGAGTAGAAGTGCCCTGGCAAGGTAGCCATCTTTCTTATTTCATTGATTATTTCTACTCTGGGCTGCTGGGCTTAGGAAAATCTCACATGTTTCTCTCTCTCAAGATGGAGAGGGTCTTCAGTGCTCTTGAGCTCTCTGTATCTCTTTTCCTCAGAAAGTTCTGCCAATATATCCTTGTCAGCCACCTAAGTTCCCAGAGTCTCTCTCTCTACATTCTGGGATTCTTGTACCTCCCAAGGCCATGGTGCACCGGTCCTTGTAACCCCTTTCTTAATTAGTCATAGACTTTGTCTTTTAAAAATTGAATTATATTTCAATTACCTTTTGAATTAAAAAGATTATCAAAATTATCAATGATCAAAAATTTGTTTTTTCTTCCTCCTACCTGCCCTCATTCATCCCCCCCAAAAAGAAAAAAGAAAACAAAATCCCTTGTAATAAATAGACACAATTCCAGCAAACAAAATTCCCCTATTGGAGATGTGTCTCATTCGGAAGACTTAGTCCATCATCTGAGGTGGGCAGCATGCTCCAGTGCTGGTCCTCTGGAGTCAGGGTTGGTCATTGTGGTTCTCAGCATTCGGAAGGTTTTCAAATGTTTGTTTTTGAAAGTTGTTCTGCTAGTTTTGTTTATTTTGCTCTACACTGATTCATACAAGGCTTTCCTGGTTTCTCTGAAACCTTCATCATCATTCACACCAAAACATGTGCAGCCAGTCTGCAATGAACTCATGCTGCTTTAGTTTGCAGTTCTTTGTCATTTCAAAAGGTATTACAATTAAAATGTGTGTATAGAAAAAGAGAAAGGAGAGGAGAGAGAGATACAG
>CM053771.1:3911586-3938266 GCA_028658325.1 Potorous gilbertii | reverse complement strand
TAGTTTGAAGCGGCCGCCTCTGCGACAGAAAGCTCCTCCGACCCCAGCCTCTGAGGGGCGGTCGGGGGAGTCCAGGGAACCAGCTCCTCAAGGTGGTGCTGAAAGAAAGGAGCCCTGAATGTGGGTGCGTGCCCCGGGACCAGAAGCTGGGCTTGGCAGGAAGGGGCAGGGGGCTTGGTGTCGGTCTCTTAGTTTGGGGGGGTGAGGTGGGGCGTTGAGGCCGAGGTGCCAGGAAGGAGAATGGGAGCGACAGACCTGAGGCCTTAAGAAGGTGCGGAGCTGTCCGAGAGCCCCCACATCCAAGGACGAGGACGGAGAACCACCAACAGCTTTGTTGAAGAGCTTCTTGGAGGACTGGGAGATGGGGAGGGAAGAGGCTGGTGGCAGGTGAGGACACAAGATGGGGGCCTGAGGGTGCGGAGCGTGAGAGACCCTGGCCGCGGACTAGAGGTGAGGGCCAGGAGAAGGGGGCAAGGCCCGGACCAAGGGGCACTAGGACCTGCCTGGGTTGTTAATGAAAGCGTTTTGCTGAAAGCGTTTGTTAATGAAAGCGCTATAATCTCGAGAATCACTACATCCCCGCGCAGCGCGCTAGTAGCGCTGGGGGCCGAGGGGCTGGATGCTGATCGTTGGGAGGCATCTCCTGAGAGAGGGTGGGATGGGGTCATGGGACACGCACTGGGTTTGGTAGCAGACCAGTGGCCGTGGGGGTCGGGTCTACGCGGTCACTGCCCTGATCCCGGGCAGGGTCCCCAGGTCTCAATCTCTCACTTCCTGAGGTATTTCGACACCGCCACGGCCGAGCCCAGAGAGCCGAGGTTCCCCTCCGTGCGCTGCGTGGACGATCAGCACTTTGTGCACTTGGACAGCGACAGCGGGAGTTCGAGGATGGAACCGTGGGCACAGTGGATGGAGCACTTGGCCAGGTGGACCCAGACTACTGGGAGCGGAACACGCCGACCTCCAGGGCGAAGGCCCAGGCTTACCAAGTGACTCTGCAGACCCTGAGCAGCTACTTCAACCAGAGCTCGGGAGGTGCGTGGCGTGTGGACATGGATCTCAGTGGGGGAGGCCGGGTCCGAGTCGTTCCATCGGCACCTGCGGCTTCCACTAGGTACAGTGGGCTCTGAAGGAGTCACTTTGGGGCAATCTCGGGTGGGTCGTGGAATCAGCAAAAGTCTGCGCTGCTCCGGGGCGGGGGGCGGGGCAGGAGTTCACACGGTCCAGTACGTGTATGACTGCGAGGTGTCCCTCCAGCTCATCTTCAAGCACGGGTTTGACCGATACTCCTACACCGGGCTGGACTACTTGGCCCTGGACACGAAGATCTCCACATGAAGAAGCGCCTGGAGGTGGGGAAGGAGACGCTGGAGAGAACAAGTACCACCTGGCTGCACCCGAGTGTGCTCGACACTCAAGGCCCCCCGTGGCCCTTCTCGTCTTTCCCTGCAGCCTCAACCCCAGGCTCCCGACCCCCCAGGGACTCCTTGTACCCTAGGGCCTGCATTGCGGGCTGTTCCCCTCACCACACCTGTCCTTGTCTAGGCGAGGTTAGCCGTGGGCATTCAGGAAAGCTAGTCTGGGATCACTGAGGGAAGGTTTCCCAGGGAGAAAGGGATTTCAGCCTCAAGGTCGAAGTTATATTTATTTATGTGTGTCTAGGGTTCTTGACCTGAGGTGCACTGGCCCCTGAGGAATTTGATGAGAGTTTTCAGAGGGTCTGGGAACTTGGATGGGAAAAAATACATCTTTATTTTGACTCACTTCTAATGGAAATGTAATCATTTCTTTGACTATTAAATTTTCAACAACCAGAGTAGCATTCTGGGAAGGCATTTATTAAAAGCTTCGCCACATAGCACACAAACAAGTTTAGATTTCCTGATCTAGGTTGTAGATGAAACAGCAATGGAAGTGGTCAGGGAACATATCATTAGGTAGTTGTGGGTGCATTAATATTTGGCCAAGTTAACCAAGTCAGTAGCACCATATTGACCAAATCTTTTCAGATACGCTGTCTCAGCATTTAACATACATAAGTAAGAATCCTTTAGGCTCTAACAATATTGAGAACTAGACTTGTTTCCTAATATCAGAATGATGGGGAAAAACACACCTGTATGTTAGGTACCCTTAGGCACTTTTCCTATATATGATTGTGTGTGTATATACACTGATTTCTATGTGTACATATATATGTATGAGAGACAATAACTACTAACCAATCAATTCATCAATAAGTTATGACCCTTTGACCCAGAAATACCAGGACTTTTTCCAAAGATGGTTATGGAAAAGGAAAAGACCCTCTATGTTCTCAAATATTTGTAATGGCTCTCTTTGTGGTGGCCAAGAACTGGAAGTCATGGGGATGTCCATCAATCGGGAAATGGCTGAACAAGTGGTGATATATGATTATTATGAAATACTCCGGTGCTATAAAAAATGATGGAAACATGCAAAAACTTGCAGGAAATGATGAAGAGAGAAATGAGCAGAACTGTTGTATACACCAACAACAATGTTGTTTCAAGAACAACTTTGAATGATTAAGTCTTTCTGACTATTATAAATACCTAACACAGCAAGGACATGCACCAAGGACACAGTGACACTTTTCTGACATCCATCTGTAAGTTTGGTTAAAAGAGACCAACAAGCAAGGGGATCTATAAATTCATATTGTTCATTCCCTTAAGCTAGGGAACATATACATGGAGTCAGAGATTTAATTCTGACTGATTGATAAAAAGGATGAGAAGTCTTTTATATGTTTTAGAACAATCCCAACTCAGGATGTCTTTGTCACTCAAAAAGTATAGCCTCCATATATTTTTACCTATAACATGAGAAAGGAAATTTCTTAGTAGAATAGGTTGTAAATACAATGAGACAGGAAAATCAACCAAGTGTCCCTTGAAATAACAATCCCAGAACATCTGTTTCCCCTGTAGAACATATGTACATAGGATACCAAGGTAAGAGAAGTCCCACTATTCAATCCAGGGTCCTGACCCAGACTTCCTGTCCTTTAGTGCTTACAAACAGGAAGAATACACTTGCTCAGCCTCATCTGGTCCTATAATTGCTGACACAGGAAAGTAGGTTTTAGTTCACTCAGAGAGCAAAGCATGTCTGGATGATTAATTCAGGCTTTGGTCCTTACTGGGGTTTAAATGATCTGAAATGATTATCAGTGGATAGGACTCCTCTCATATCCAGGGGAAAACTTGTCTGGTCAACAGGACAGGGCATGGTGACTCCAAAGGAGCCACCATGTGGAAGGAACCACAACTCCCTGTGGATGGGACTTTAGGAGCCCTCAGGTCACCAGGAAGCCACTTCAAGGGAGACAAAAACCAATGACTCCTAGAGACAGCTTTGTTGTCTTTTAGGGAAAACGAATCCTTGTTATGGGGAAACCAGAATCCCTGGTTCCATGGCATCCCACCCCCAAAGACTCAGGGGTCCTCTAGAAGACCTGCCACCATTTCCTAACTTTCCAGATTTGATTGAACTATTGTCCTGGCCCAGGAAATACAAGAAGGGAAGAAACTTTGCCTCAACAAAGAGTAACCAAAAGAAAAAGGGGGAGAAGTGAGGAAGATGAAAAAAGTCAGAAATTCTAGACTTCCTCTTTCTCCTTTGGATGAACTGAGCCTTAGAACTTCATGATCTAGACCTGGTGTCAAATACAGAACACCAAAATGGAATTGGGAACTGTTTTACAAAATAAAGATGCAATAAAATATAAATAATGTTAATATGTGGTTTTCTAAGTCAATGTGCAGTCCAGGGATCCTTATCTACACAGCTGGGCAGCTAGCAAGTGCTTGTTAATTAACTAAATGACTGGTCTAGGAGTTGACTGTGAATATGATAAACAGGAAATGTTTCCTGACTCCTCCCACCCCAAGAGACTAAATGGCACCCTGTGCTCACTTCTGGATGAGGGAGGGGAATGAAAGTCAGGAGCCAGCATTCAGAGGCTGGGCCTAGGGGCAAAGAGGAGGGAAGTGAGAAGAGCAGTTTAAAAAGAGTGAAGGTCTTTAGATAAAGAAAGCTGTGAGCAGGAAGGGAGACAAAGGCAGACCAAGAGATGCTGTGTCCACTCCCCTAGCTCTCTACACTGTGAGCTGTCCCTATTATGATTCCAGCTGACTGTGTTAAAGGCTTCCCTGCTGAGTTCGAGGACCAGCTCACAGTGTGTGGCCCCAGTGACTTACTGGGCACTTTGTCCCCCTGAGGACTCATTGTCCATGATAGGGCAGCAGCCTGGCCTCCCAGCTTTATTTCCTACCAGTGCCCCTCAAGCCCTCTTGATTGCAGCCAAATTGTCCCATTTACCATCCCTCCATCAAGAAGCAGAAGACCTCAGGTCCAATCTCCTTCTGCTACTAATGTTGGGAGAGGAGCAAATCCTATCCCTTCTTTGGACCTCATCTTCTTAACTATAAAGAAAGGTTTTATCTCTAAAGTCCCTGTAACAGTTTGAATGTCTTGTAGAGTCTCCAGGTCATCATGGGTAGAGGAATGGAAAGACTTTTCTTCCAAATGGGCCAATCCTTCCCTCATACTAAATGAGGGTAAGGGCCAGAGATTCATTTCACTGAGGAAAACAATTGCCCCTAGAGGCAGGGAAGTGCCTGATTTCCCCTTTAGACAAGTCCCTAAGTCTGCATAGCTTCCCTCCATCCAAATTGTTAATAACTGAGAAATAGTTCCTACTCCCATGGGGGAAAAAAAAACTATCCCCTTCTTATGAATGCCACCTCATTTGGAAATGATTATTCCATCCACAGGCCTCAAACAGCACTTTATTCACACTTCTGTTTGATATATCACCGCTGCTTGTATGGTAGAGTGATTGGCTCTAATTAGATTGGAAACTCCTGGGGGACAGAGGCAGGCTGTGCTTACTTGCTTACTTCTGCCCCACCCAGGCTCTCCATAGGATAGGGGCTGTTGGGTTACACTGACCAGGAGGTGAGTTCCTGGACATTGGGAGGAGAGCTTCTGGGAGGAGTTCCATCCTTCAGGCTGGCGAGCCCCAGAGCTTCCCCTCCCCCAGCCCTTGGATGGTGCAGTGACTGCAGGCCATTGGCAGCCACCTGACTTCTTGCTGCTCATCATTCCCAGACCCTGGATCCAAGGACAAAAGTCCCCCAAACCCCAAGTACTCATTTCCCCTCAGAGCTGTGTTCCCTCACAGGTGTCCTGGGAAGCAGTCAGTATGATGACTAATGATTCTCAGACACATTGTCTCCCCGCCCCCTTCCATTGTAAGATCTGCCTTCCCCAGGACACAATTCCTGCAGACCCTGTCTTCCTGACCATGTCGGAATCCTTCCCAGACTTAGTTTCCCTTCACTCTTACCCCACCTCCCCTCCCACGGTCACAACATTCTCAAGTAGAGCAGAAGTGAAACGGTTTGGGAGCCTCTCCCCTAGAAACTATTGCCCAGTCAGGACCATCCATCCCACACTCATCCTTCTTCTCGAATCCTGAGTTCAATGGGGCAGGTGCTAGGAGGAATGACTTCACTTGTCGCCTTCAGGCTCTCAGACTCAGCACTTCTGAACCTCTTTCTCCATCTTTCTTTGCTCCTGTCAGAAATACCCATTTCAGCTGCCATGCATCTCTCCTGGCCCTGAGAAAGTGCCCAGAGTGCTCACCCTCCCACATCGTCCAGCCCCTCAGCCCACTCCCTGAGGCTCCAGCTCCATTCTCAGACCAGGGACCTGAAGCCCACCACACCAGACAGCCCTCCACCCCCGATTTCCAATGGAAGCTCCCTCATCCTCCCTGTGATCCTCTGAGCTCAGAGCCTGACTTGCCCAATCAAGGTCAAGTTTAAAATCTGTGAGCAGGAGGGCCCTGGGGGCTAGAGAAATGGTTGTTATCCTTCATTTTCAAAGAGAATCAAAATGACATCACCACGATAAGTGAAGTTTCAGTGTGTCTGACTGTGGCTGATCAGACCAATATGAACTCAGAATGCTCTACCACAGCTTGGGCACA
This sequence comes from Potorous gilbertii, assembly GCA_028658325.1. NCBI lineage: Eukaryota > Metazoa > Chordata > Mammalia > Diprotodontia > Potoroidae > Potorous > Potorous gilbertii. Next base: position 3,932,244 of record CM053771.1, on the reverse strand, counting down.
GATAACCATATGAATATTTGGGGTGGATACTCCAAATTTGCTCATCTTATGTTTAATTTGTGCTGTCTGAATTCTGCTTTACTCATAGAGCACAGCACCCTTTCTGATGTGGGCACCCCATTCTGAGCAATCCTTTGCCAGTGTCTCCCATGTTGCACAATCAAATCCAAAGTTCTTGAGAGAGACCTTGAGAGTGTCCCTGTATTGCTTCTTCTGACTACCATGTGATTGCCTCTCCTATGCGAATTCTCCGTAAAAGTCTTTTTGGCAAGTGTATATTTTGCATTCGAACAACGTGGCCAGCCCATAGGAGTTGCACTCTCTGAAGCATAGTCTGAATGCTTGGCAGTTCAGCTCAAGCAAGGACTTCATTATCTGGTACCACATCCTGCCAGGTGATCTTCAGAATCTTCCTAAGACAGTTCAAACGAAAGTGATTCAGTTTTTTGGCATGGTGCTGGTAGACTGTCCATGTTTCACAGGCATACAAGAATGAGGTCAGCACGACACTGTATACCTTCAGTTTGGTAGGCAGTCTAATAATTCTCTCCCAAACTTTTCTTCAGTGCCTCCCAAACACTGAACTAGGTCTGGCAATGTGTGCATCAACCTCATGGTCAATGTGTACATTCCCTAGAAAGTACACTATCAAGGTAAGTGAACTTATCCATAACATTCAGAACTTCTCCATTTGTTGTAATCTATGGTTCCACATATGAATGGTGTGGTGGTGACTGATGGAGCACCTGTGTTTTATTGCTGTTAATTATTAGGTCAAAATTAGCACAGGCACCAGAGAATTGATCCATACTTTGTTGCATCTCAGCTTCAGAGGGTGTATTCAGTGCACAATCATCTGCAAACAGAAAATCATGCACCAACACTCCCTCCACTTTGGTCTTGGCTTGTAGCCTTTTCAAACTGAAGAACTTATCATCAGTAAGTTCATCCTCATTGAAAGCATTTGACAAAATGGCCGAAAACATCATGCTAAAAATCATGGGAACAAGCACACAGCCCTGTTTCACTCCACCGGTGACTGGGAAGGCAGGAGAACATTGTCCACTATCCAGAACCCAGGCAAACATGCCATCATGAAATTGATGTACAATATTAATGAACTTCTCTAGGCAATGAAATATTGAGATATTTTTTCCATAAGTCCTCACAACTCTGTCAAAGGCCTTAGTCAGATCTATAAATGTTGTATACAGACCTCTGTTCTGCTCCTGGCATTTTTCCTAGAGTTGTCAGGCAGCAAACAGCAAATATTGACTGTTCCTCAGCCCTTTCTGAAGCCACATTGGCTCTCAGGTATATGCCCATCTTCCAGATGAAGGATCAGCCTATTAAGGAGGACTCTAGCAAGAATTTTGCCAGCAATGACTAAGAGAGAGACTGCCCTGTGATTGTCACAGGACAATCTATTCCATTCACCTTTACAGAGATGGACAATGGAGGCATCCTTGAACTCCTGGAGGATAATCTCCTCTTGCCATATAACCTAGAAAATTTCAGTCAGTTTTTGTATGAGCAATGATCCCCTACCTTGTAAATCTCAGCTGGAATAGAATCAGCACCAGGTACTTTTCCACATAAAAGGAGCCTAATGGCCCTAAAAACCTCTTCTTCAGTTGGAAGTTCAGCTAAGGAGGGATTGACTTCAACCTGAGGTAAATGGTCAGGGACCTCAGCATTGATTGATGATGGTCTGTTGAGAACATTATGGAAGCGTGCAGCCCATCTCTCTAAAATGGGTGATATCTTTTGATCCATGCATAAACCGGATTTAAGTGAGGCAGAGTTGCACGAAGTTGTCAAACTCACTCTCCTCCAGAGTCATCATAGTCCAGTGGCAGGACAGAGTCAAGGCAACTGGAGATGGTTCAGAATGCAGTGGATGGCTTTGGCATCTTTGGTGTCTAACCAAGCTCTAAGTGCTCCACACCCCCTGCTACATCTGCCTTCATGGCCTTTGGAACAAATGTTCTCATTCGCCCATTCCACCAGATGAAGTCTTCACATGCTTGGGGTAGACACCCCCCTAACTCAGTAATGGGTTTGAGAACCCTTGGTTACCCTCAACCTGATTTGGCCCATCTGCTGAAAAGGTTTACAAGCATGTGGCTGCTGCGCATGCTTCAAGCTTCTTGGAGCCACAGGTGAGAGTTAGGCGAAACATGAGGACACCAAAGGTGGAAGGAGCCCTGGAAAGGGCTCAGCAACCATCACACCGAAGGTCCTGGTCCTCCCTGAACACTCCTTACACCTCCCCCTCCACTAGGAGGCTTCAGGGATCGACTCCAGCCTCCAGGGCTTGGTTCTCTTGGCTTAAGGATCAAAGCTCCAGCTTAACCTTTGCCATCTTTTCCCAGAAACATCTCCAATTTTCTCTAATAGAGCAGACAACCACAGTTCACCCAGCACCCCAGGCGTCCCCTCATCCTACCCCCGCCCCAGTTAGGTTCTCACCTGGGATTTGGGCCATGCCGCTTTCGGGACCCAGAATCTTTACACAAATAGGAAGAAGAGGCAAAGAGGATAAGTGACCTGGAAACCCACCCCCTCCCCACTCTGGTTCTGGGTCTGAAGTTTCCTTGAATATCTCCACAGTCACTGAATCAGTTGTAACTGTAGGCACCGCTGCTACCACTGCCTGTTTTCCTGACTGACAAACTGAACCAAGATGCGGACCCATAGAGTGATAGATGGACAAAAGCTCTGCCCTAGTTATAATAAGCTTGGAGTGAGCAGCAAGCCCGCTGACCATCATTTTTTCATCCAAAAAAAAGGAGACTGAACTTAGTGGTTTCTGGGAAGCATTTGACATCTCGTGATTTCAGTGAGTAGGGCAACTTTGGGTGTAGAGCATTGTAAAGATTGAGGCTCTTTGGGTCTGCAGTTTGTCCTTTTGTCTCTGCCCTGGTCACTTGGGGATCTCCTCTGCCTGGGAGCTCTCAACTTTGATAGAGTGAACTTCTGTAGCCTCATGGGTTTGGATGATGGAGTCTGTGGTTGGCAGTTGAAATCCTTAGGCAGCTAGTCAGGGTCTAAGCATCTAGTTAGCCAACCCTAGCATTAACCAAAGCTTTAAGAGGCCCTAGTGCCCTCAGTAAAAAATGTAGCCCGCCCCTCTTCTCCTCCCCTCCCCACAGCAGAGAGGTTTGTTTTCCTTTCTTTCCAGTCTCTCTACCCCAGTCAAATACATTTCAAAAGCATGACGCACCAGCATCCCCTTGGTTGACTCTGGCCTCCATCCCTAAGTCCTACTGAGGAAAGGGAAGTCTTTTCTTTTAAGGAATAAGTTCCCTTCTCTAACTCTCACATTGAGGGTGTTCAATAATGAAGCCAGCTCAAGCTGAGGCCAGCAAGTCTTCTCTTTTCTCTTTCCTCACCTCCTCTGGCATCCACTCCTCCTCCTTGAAGTCATCCTCCTAGTGGTACAATGGACATAGCTTGGGGCCTGGAGTCAGGAAATCTCATCTTCCTGAATTCAAAGCTGTGTGACCCTGAGCAAGTCATTTAACCCTGTTTGTATCAGTTTCCTGATCTGTAAAATGAGCTGGAGAGGGAAACGGCAACCACTTCAGTATTAGCCGAGGAAACCTCAAATGGGATCATGAAGAGTTAGGCACAACTGACCGAACTGGACAATAACAACCTTGTCTTCCTTTGTTACTTCCTCCCTCACTCCCTCCCCAATTTCCTCTCAAAACTCTTGATTAAATGTCATGTTAGGTTTTCTAGCAGAGACGTAACTTGGCTCTTTTTACTCTGATGACTCATGATCATAGGTGAGATTGCAACAACTCTTGTTTGTGAGATTGCCCCCAAGATTAATAAGTCTGTTTTCTATGTTACCTTACCAGACATGGAGTCAGCTTTTGTGCTGAAAGGAGTCAATCAGGAGCCTGCAGGTAGCCAAAAGTCTTACTTCCAGAAGCCTTTGCAGGTGTTTGTGGCATGACCTTGCTGAGTTGTCAGCCTCAAATCGGCTTAAACCAGCCTTGTGGTCAACTGTTCCTGCAAAGCATTCTGCTTCTCTGTCCTACCTGTTCCTGGAAGGAAAACTCTCCCCTAAGCCCTCCCTGAACCTCTTCTTTTTAATTTTCAAGCATAAATTGGCCCTGCCTCTCCTAGAGTGGGCTACTTTGTATTTTGATTCTACTTCACTAGTGTCTGTTTTTCCTCCTAATAAAGTTTTCCTGGCTTCAACTTATCTTGGACTTCTCTGCATTTCGAGGGGTGGGCTTAGCCTGAATGATACTTCATTTATCCTTTGTGATTGAAGAGGACCAAGGACATCACCAGGCTGGGAATTTAAGTGAGGCAGAGCTGTGCAGTCATCTGCCTGACTCCTCCAGCGTCATAGTAGTCCAGAGGCAAGAAAAAAAGTTAGGACAAGGTAATAGCCCAACCCAGTGACTAGTTAAGGAGGATGGAAGTATCAGTGGAGAGTCATTAAAGATAAGTTAACTACCTCCAGGGCAACCATTTTAAAGTGTCCTAGAGAGCATTTAAGATAAGGAAAGATACTTGTTGCTTAAGATGTCTGAAACTTTGTGACCCCATGGACCGTATTGTCCATTTCCTTCTCCAGTAGATTAAGGCAAAGAGAAGTGAGTTGCCAAAAGTCACATAGCTAATAAACATCTAAGGATCTGGACTCGTGTCTTCCTGACTCCAGTTGTACTGCTCTATCCACCAAGCAACATAGCTGCCCCATGAAAGAGGAGAGACTTGGGCTAGATAAATTAATCTGAGAATCATCAACACAGACAGAATCGAGTCAAGGAGGTCACCAAATGAGAGTTCTTAGAGGAAAGAGAAATGAGTACAGGACAGAGCTTTAGGAGACACCAACAGTGCGTGGAGAACCAATAAAAGTGATTCAAAAGGGGTAGTCAGACAGAGAGCCAGGAGAAAACAGTGTCATGGCAACCAAGACAGCAGATGAAATGCAGGAGAAGGTGGTCAGCATTGTGAAATGAGGTAGCCAAGTGAAGAAGGATGAGGAGTGATAAGAGGACATGAGAGTTAGCAAGGGACATCACTAGTATCTTGGGAGAGAAGTTTCAGTTGAATGATGACAGACAGGTTACAGAGGGTTGAGAAGACAGTGAGAGAAGAAATAAGGACCCCCAAATTCCATTTGATTTTTTCAAGGAGGTTAGCTGAGAAGGGAGAAAAACAATCATGCAATTTTCTAATTCTTTCCAGGCTCCCTCATTCTTGTTTTTTTTTTAATAGTATTTTATTTTTTTTCAAATTACATGTGAAGAAAGTTTTCAACATTCATTTTTATAAGATTTTGCGTTCCAAACTTTTTATTCCCTCCTTCCACTCTCCCCTTCCTAAGGCAGCAAGCAATATGATATGTTATATGGGTACAGTCATTAAACATATCCACATGAGTTATGTTGTGAAAGAAGAATCAGAACAAAAGGGAAAAAACCATGACAAAGAAAAAACAAAAGGTGAAAATAGTTTGCTTCCATCTGCATCCAGACTCCGTAGTTCTTTCTCTGGATATGGCTACTCTTTTCCATCGTGAGTCTTTTGGATTGACTTGAATCATTCCATTACTGAGAAGAACCAAGCTTATCAAAGTTGGTCATGGAATAATGCTGCTGTTACTGTGTACAATGTTCTAGTTCTTTTCCCTTCTCAGCATCAGTTAATGGAAGTTTTTCCACGATTTTTGGAAATCTACCTGCTCATCATTTCTTACAGCACAACAGTATTCCATTACATTTATATACCACAACACTGTCCAGCCATTGCCCCATCAGGGCATCCCCTCAATTTCCAATTCTTGGTCACCACATAAAGAGCTGTTATAAATACTTTTGTACCTGTGGTTGCTTTTCCTTTTTTATGATCTCTTTGGGATACAGATCTAGAAGTAATATTACTGGGTCAAAGGGTATGCACAGTTTTATTGCCCTTTGGGTATAGCCTAATTGCTCTCCAGAATAGTTGAATCATTTCACAACTTCACCAACAATGCATCAATGTTCCAATTTTCCCACATTTTCTCCAATAGTCACCATTTTCCTTTTCTGTCATATGAGGCAATTTGATAGGTGTAAGGTGGTACCTCAGAGTTGTAGTTCGCTAATCAATGGTGATTTAGAGCATTTTTTCTAATGACTATACTTAGCTTTAATTTCTTCATCTGAAAACTTCCTGTTCATATCCTTTGACCATTTGTCAATTGCAGGCTCCCTCATACTTAAAAGAAAGCAAACAAAACTTCAATTGATCCCATCAATTTTTGTAAAACAATGGAAAGAATACTGGCTTTAGAGTCCTAGAACTTCGCTTTAAATTTAGTCTTTGACCCTTATTCCCTCTGTGACCTTGGACAAATCTATAAAGGGAGAAAAATTCTGTAAAGATAGAGCTGGTGAGAACAGGACTTGGAGAGAATTTGGAATTGCCCCTCATCTCTCTACATGCTAGAAACCAAAAGAGCTGGGATCTTTCTTCTCTCCCACTCTCACCAACTTCTCCTTCCTGGTCAATTAGAGTCAATGAGAGCAGATCTGCTCCTTGGTCTTCTCTGCAGATCAAGGTCTCATTAAGTTTCTGAACCATCACCTTCCTCTCAAGTGGTGGGAAATGTGTTTCACCATTGGTCATTGATGGTCGTCCTAGGGCACTACAGTGCTTAGCTTCCTTAAAACTTTCACTGCTGTAGTCATTTTAAAAGTCAGTTTTCTGGAGACACAAATTTAATCTACTTTCCAAGCATCTGAATTTATAGAGATGTGGGGAGAGGAATGTCCCTCTTACCTCTCTATCTGCTTCCTCAGTTAGCCAGAACACCCCACAGAAAACTGAAGGGGAGAAAAACTTCCCTCTCAGTTTGAGTTTTCCCTGAGGCTGAAGGGGTTAAATTATGTCAGATAGATGTTTCTCTGTTCTCTTCTCTAGCCTTTTTCTCCCTTGTCTGTTCTTCAGTAACTTACCCTGTTTTATTCCCTATTAAGATTTCTCCCAAACTGTCTCCCGGCTCTTGTACTCCTAGGTGCCTTGTGCCAGTATCAGTCTTTTGGAAAGTCCTGTTGACTCCACCTTGGTAACATCTCTCACATACTAGGTTCAGACTCCAATTACCTTACACCTGCAGTGTTAAAAAATTTGCTGTTTGGTCTCACTATCTTGATTCTCTCCCTAAACCAGTCAATGCTCTACCCAAATAAACTCTGCCAAATCAACCTTCCTAAAGCTTACATCTGACCATGACACTGCCTCCTCAATAAACTGCAATGGCTCCCTAGCACCAGGATGACATATATAGCCCTCTGGTGGGCTGTTAGGGGCCCTTTTCATCTGCCCTTCTCCTCTCTTTCCAGTCTTCTTTCATCTTACTCCCCCTCCACATATGCTATAATCCAGTAGCAAAGGCCTCCCTTCTATACCTTGAACAGGACAAACCATCCCTAAGAGGTAGGTGTTATTAGAATACACATTTTTTTTTTAATTCACAATTACATGTAAAAATATTTTTTAATATTTTTAAAAGTTTTAAGTTCCAAATTTGTTCCCTCTCTCCTAATCCTCCCCCTTCACTGAGAAGGCAAGCAATTTGAAATAGGTTATACATGTGCAGTCATGCAAAACATTTCTATATCAGTCACATTGTGAAAGAAAACACATGCAAAAAAGGAAAATAAAGTAAAAAAGTATGCATTCAGATTCCCATCAGTTCTTTCTCTGGTAATGGATAGCATTTTTTCATCATAAATCCTTTGTCTTGGATCATTGTAGTGCTGACTGAGTCATTCACGATTGATCATATATTGCTGTTATTACGTACAATGTTCTGGTTCTTCTCCCTTCATTTTGCATCAGTTCATGTAAGCCTTTTCCAGGTTTTTCTGAGAGCATCCTGCTCATCATTTCTTATAGCACAATAGTACTCCATCAAAATCATATACCAGAACTTATTGAGTCATTTCCAATTGATGGGCATTCCCTTAATTTCCAATTTTTTTGCCACCCGGAAATCAGTTACTATATTTTTATACATACAGGTCCACAAGTCTTTTTCTTTTTGTTTTTAATTTCTCCAAAATGACTGAATGAATTCATAACTCCATGAATGGGGCCTTAGTATCCTAAATCTCCTCCAACATTTGTCATCTTTTTTCTGATGGGGTAAAGTGGTAATTCAGAATTGTTTTAATGTGCATTTCTCTAATAGTTAATTAGAACATTTTTTCTTAGGACTTTAGATTTAATTTTTTTCATCTGAAAACTGCCTGTTCATATCCTCTTTTACTATTTATCTATTTTCCAGGTCAGTTGTTTTTCCAATGAGATATTTCGGCCTTCCCTGTTTTCATTCTTTTAGTTTTGTTTTATTGTTTCTTGATACCTTATTTGCCCAATTGTAATTTTTAAAGAATTCTTTCAAATTTATAAGAATATAAGTCATCACCTAATTAATAAATGGTCAAAGGATATGAATAGGCAGTTTTCAAATCAAGAAATTAAAGCTATCTATAATCATATGAAAATGTGCTCTAAATCACTATTAGAGAAATGCAAATCAAAAGAACTCTGAGGTATCACATCACACCCATCAGACTGGCTAACATGACAAAACAGGAAAATAATAAATGCTGGAGAAGACTGCAAAAACTGGAACATTAATGAATTGTTGGTGGAATTGTGAACTGATCCAACCATTCTGGAAAGCAACTGGGAACTATGCCCAAAGGGCTATAAAACCATGCATATCCTTTGATCCAGCAATACCACTTCTAGGTGTGAATCCCCAAAAAGATCATAAACATGGGGAAAGTACCCACATGTACAGAAATATTTTTGTGGTGGACAAGAATTGAAAACTGAGGGAATGCCCATCCACTAGGGAATGGCTAAATAAGCTGTAGTATATGAATGCAATGGAATATTGCATAAGAAATGATGAGCAGTTAGATTTCAGAAAAACATGGACTTATATGAGCTGATGCTGAATGAAATAGGCAGAACAAGGAGAATGTGCACAGTAAAAGCCGCATTGTGTAATGACTAACGTTCGTAGACTTGGCACTTTTCAGCAATGCAAGGATCTAAGACAACTTCAAAAAGACTCATGATGAAAAATTCTATCCATATCCAAAGAAAGAACTTTGGAGTCTGAATGCAGGTCAAAGCAGACTATTTGAGCTCTTTTTTCTTTTGGTTTGTTTCTTCTTTCTTGTGATTTCTCCCACTTATTCTTTTTTACAACATGACTAATGTGAAAATGTTTAATATGAATGTATATGTACAACCTATTTTGGATTGCACACCATCTTGAGGTTGGAGGGGAGGGAGGGGAAAAATTTAAAACTAAAAAGTTCATGGAAGTGAATTTTGAATACTAAAAATAAATTAAAAATAAAAAAAAACTCCAGTTAAAAAAAGGAATTCTTTTTTTTTATCTTTTCAAGTAGGAATATAGACAGTTCAACTTTAATAATCCCTTATGATTTCTATTTCCTGCTTACCTTCTCATACTTCTGTTGAGACTTGTATTTGAAAGTAAAATTTTCTATTCAGAACTGGTCTTTTCATGAAGAGTGCTTGAAAGTCCTCTATTTCACTGAATTTTCATTTTTTCCCCTGAAGTATTATATTCAGTTTTACTGGGTGGGTGATTCTTGGTTTTAATCCTATCTCCTTAGACCTTTGGAATATCATATTCCAAGCCCTGCAATTCCTTAATGTAGAAGCTACTAGATCTTGTCTTATCCTGATTGTGTTTCCACAATGCTTGAATTGTTTCTTTCTGGCTGCTTGCAATGTTTTCTCTTTTCCCTGGGAACTCTGAGATTTGGCTACAAAATTTCTAGGAGTTTTCCTTTTGATATCTCTTTCAAGAGGTTATCAGTGAATTCTTTCCATTTTTATTTTATCCTCTGGTACTAGAATATTAGAGCAGTTTTCTTTGATAATTTCTTGAAAGATGATGTCTGGACTCTTTATTTAATCATGGCTTTCAGGTAGTCCAAAAATTTTTTAATTCTTTCTCCTGGATCTATTTTCCAAGTCAGTGGTTTTTCCAATGAGATGTTTTGTTGTCTCCTATTTTTATTGTCTTCTATTTTTTCATCCTTTTGGTTCTGTTTTATAATTTTTTGAGTTCTCATAGAGTCATTGGCTTCCATTTGCTCCATTCTAATTGTGAAAGAATTGTTTTCTTCAGTGAGCTTTCTTCTCATTGGCTTTTCATGCCTCTTTTGCCATTTGGGTTAATCTATTTTTTAATGTGTCATTTTCTTCAGCATTTTTGTGTCTCCTTTGACTCATTTTCATCACTGTCTTGCATCACTCTCATTTCTCTTCCCAATTTTTCCTCTACTTCCCTTAATTGATTTTCAAAATGCTTTTTGAGTTGTTACATGGCCTGAGGCCAATTCATATTTTTCTTGTAGGCTTTGGTTATAGGAGGTTTGACTTTGTTGCCTTCTTCTGCTTGTATCTTTGATCTTCCTTGTCACCAAAGTAAGATTCTACAGTCTGAGGTTTTTTCCTTTGGTCATTTTCCCAGTCAATTTACTTGACTTTTTAACTCTTTGTTAAGGTAATACTTGCCTCCAGAGAAGAAAGTGTGCTGTCCCAAGCTTCAGGAATTTTGTGCAGCTGTTTTTGGAGATATTTCTAGAGACCTACAAATTTTCAGTTCATCCAAGGTTGTAAGATCAAAGGAGAGTGTCTAATCCCCTGACCTAAGCTCTTGTCTGTGAGTGACAAGCACTCCTTTCTGCCTTGGAACTGTGAGGAGGATTCCCTCTCCACTGCAGCTACAAGCTTCCCCACACCAGTGCTCCTCTTCATCCCAGGACTGCAACTCAGATCCAAGCAAGGCAAAGCAAGAGAATCCTGCCTCAGAGCCAGCAAAGTGATCCCTGCAATCCACCTCTGCTCAACTGCTCTCTCCCCCAGGTCTGATAGAGTCCTCCCACTTTCTAAAATGTCTTTGGTACTTTGGGGTTGAGAAGTCTGGTAATCACCCCAGCTGTTGGAGATTCAATGCCCTGAGGCCTTCTCTATCCCTCCTGTGCTGGCATGAGGCCCATGCTGGATTGTACTCTTTTCCCAGCCCTGTGCAATAGATCTTTCCCATCAGCCTACCAGCTTGCCTTGGGCTGGACAGTTGTTTCCCTTTATAAGTTTGTGGGATCTGCTGCTCTAGAATTTGTTTAGTCATTTTTACAGATATTTGGAGCAGTTTGGGGGAGAGCTCAAGCGAGTTCCTGCTTTTACTTCACCATCTATGCTCCTCCTCTCCAAATTCTTTTTTTCAGTGAGATTTTGAACCTCCTCTTCCATTTAGCCAGTTCTACTTTTTAAGGATTTCTTTTCTTCAGTGAAGTTTTGTGCTTTTAAATTATTTGGCCTACTCATTTTTTAAGGTGTTATTTTCTTCTGTATATTTTATGCCTTTTTACCATGCTGTTGACTCTTTCATCATGATTTTATTGTATCACTGCAATTTCTTTCCACAATTTTTCCTCTACCTCTTTTTTTTATTTTAAAAATCCTTTTGAGCTTTTCCAGGTATTCTTTTTGGGACTGAGACTAATTCACATTTTTCTTTGAGGATTTGGATGTAGCAATTTTTACTTTGCTGTCTTCTTCTGAGTTTGTACTTTGATCTTCCCTATCAGTATATTAACTTTCTATGGTTAGGTTGTTTTTGTTGTTTGCTCACTTTTCAAACTTCTTTCTTGACTTTTAACTTTGTGTTAAAGCTGGGCTGTGTTCCTGGGGTGAAGGTGCACTGTCCCAAAGTTCAGGTTTTTGTGACACTGTTTTCAGAGCTGGTTCTGGGGCTCTTTAAGTTTTGAGTACTTCCAAGGTGGTATAAGGAGAGATGTGTTTACTACTCTCCTGGCCTGTGCCCTGGTCTATGAGTCACCAAAAGCATTCTTTTTAGTCCTGGAACTATAATCAGGGGCTCCACTCCCCTGAAGCTGTAGGCTCTAGTTTACTGGTGATCCTCCTTGCCCTGGACCTGTAACCCTGAATAATGCAATACAGTCCTGTACTCAGTATCAATGAAGAGTTTAATCCCCATCTGGCCAGTTCTCAACCCTCTTACTGCCAATGAACCAAGCTGAAAGGCGGTTCCGAGGCACTACTGATACAGTTGTCCCAGAGGCCTGCTCTTGGTTTGCTGGGGCACAGCCTGAGCTGGAGGATGCTTCATTCTCACCCCAACTAGACGGGCATTTCCTGCTGACCTTCAAAATTGTCTTGAGCTAGAACATTATTTCACCCTGCACTTCTGGTGGCACAGAATTTGTTGGTGAGGCATTATTTTAAAGTTGTTTGGAGGGGAATTTGGGAGAGTCCAGGTGAGTCCCTGCCTTTGTTCAGCCACCTTAGCTCCACTTCCTAATATGTAAATTCTACAGATGGAGAAAACTGAGGAAGTAATGGGTTAAATAACTTGCCCAGGGTCACAAAACTAGTGTCAGAGAAAGAATTTTAACTCCCGACTTGTAGCCCCAACAGCAGCAACCTGCCCTTGTGCCACCTACTAGCCTAAAGAAATCATTACAGAAATAATCTGTTACCAAAATATTTGTACCAGAACTTTTTATGTCAATAAAGAATTAGAAACAAGTTAGTATTAATGAACTGGGGCAATGGCGGATGAAAGTAAGGTATGCGAATGCTATGGAATATTATTGAGGAGTACCGAAAAACAATAATATTTCAGAGAAAAATTCATGACGTTTATAGGATTTATGCACAGTATGAAATCTGGGACATCTAATTACATCTGTATGGAAGCAAGAGGTCTGTCCTTATTTAAGTTTTACCACCAGCATATACTCTCCAATGGACAGTCAAGTATGAGCTCCATTGTCAAGGCTTTCCCACCATCACTGTTTTCATACTTCTTTCCAGTGGGAATATTCTGATGTCTAGGTACGTCCCTCATACATCAAAAGGCATATCCTCACTGAGGACATTCATATGGGTTCACTATGAGTCTTCTAATGCAAAGAAAGAGATACTTTCTGACTGAAGGTCTTCCCACATTGAGTCAATATATAGTTTGTCCTCAGAATGAATTTTTTGATGTCTAAAAAGGGTTAAAAGGGCAGCTATTAGGCACAGTAGATAGTGTGCCAGGAGAGTCAGAAGTACCTGAATTGAAATCTGGCCAAAGACATTTACCAGCTGTGTGACCCTAGACAGGTCACTTAACCTGTTTGCCTCTGTTTCCTCATCTTTAAAATAAGCTAGAAAAGGAAATGACAAAACCACTCTAGTCAAGAAATCCAAAATGGGGTCACGAAAAGTTGGACACAACTGAAAAATGACTGAACAAGTTTTACACTCCTTTTAAATTGCTTCTTTCATTACAATCATAAGATTTCTATCCAGTATGAGTCCTTTGATGGGAGTTAAGGGATGATTGTTGCCGAAAGGTTTTACCACATTGATTACATTCATAAGGTTTTTCTCCAGTGTGGATCATTCGATGTAAAACAAGTTTGAAGTTGAATCTGAAAGCCTTTCCACATTGATTACATTCATAAGGCTTTTCTCCAGTGTGGATTCTCTTATGTTGAGCAAGATTGGAGCTCCCTCTGAAAGTCTTTCCACACTGATTACATTCGTAAGGTTTCTCTCCAGTGTGGATTCTCTTATGTTCAGCAAGATCAGAGCTCTCTCTGAAAGTCTTTCCACACTGATTACATTCATAAGGTCTCTCTCCAGTATGGATTCTCTTATGATTAACAAGACTAGAGCGGTGTCTAAAAGCTTTTCCACATTGATTACATTCATAAGGTTTCTCTCCAGTGTGGATTCTCTGATGTAGAGCAAGACTGACACTCTGTCTGAAACTCTTTCCACACTGATTACATTCATAAGGTTTTTCTCCAGTGTGGATTCTCTGATGTAGAACAAGACTGGAGCTGCATCTGAAAGTCTTCCCACACTGATTACATTCATAAGGTTTCTGTCCTGTGTGGATTCTCTGATGTACAGCAACACTGGAGCTAAATCTGAAAGTCTTTCCACATTGATTACATTTATAAGGTTTCTCTCCAGTGTGGATTCTCTGATGTAGAGCAAGATTAGATGCATTTGTGAAAGTCTTTTCACATTGATTACATTCATAAAGGTTCTCTCCAGTGTGAATTCTCTGATGTTCAGCAAGACTAGAGCTCTGTCTGAAGTTCCTCCCACATTGGTTACATTCATAAGATTTCCCTCCAGTGTGAATTCTCTGATGTTTAGTAAGACTAGAACTGCATCTGAAAGTCTTTCCACAATGATTACAGTCATAAGGTTTCTCTCCAGTGTGAATTCTCTGATGGGAAATAAGGGATGCATTTTCACTGAAAGCTTTACCACATTCATGAGATTTTTCTCTAGTATGAATTTTCTGGTGGGAAATAAGGAATGACTGTCGCTTGAAGGTCTTTCCACATTCCGTACATTTATGTGGCTTTTCAGTAATATGAAATTTCTGATGCTGAATAAGAGATGACTGTTGCTTAAAGGCTTTGCCACATTCATTAGATTCATGTTTCTTTCCATTGTCAATTTTCTGTTGGTCCATGAATTTTGAATTATGACAGAAACCCTTTTCGCCATCATTACCCATAAAAAGTATGTTTCCACTATGACTTTTCTGATGTCTAATTAGATCTGAATTCAAGCCGAAGATCATCTTACATTCATAACATTGATAAGTCTGCACTTCTGCAGGTTTCTCATGAGGCTCAAAAACTTCTACCTGTTCAGTAAAGTATTCCCTACATTTACTCTCCTGAGAACAGTCATTCCCTGAGGTCATTTTCTTACAGTGAATTGGCACTGAATATTGTCTGAAACTCTTTCCATCTTTACAAAATTCAAAGTGACTCTTTTGTTTTTTCTTGATCTTGATATCAGAATCACATGTTTCTCTCAAACTGAGGTCACAGTGACCATCATTCATGAATCTTTGCTGTTGTGATTCTTCCACAGAAATGCTCACTTTTTCAGTAATCTTCCTCATTTCAAGCCTGATCTCTTCATCTGAATGAAACAAAGAGACACACATTTATTTATTTATTTATGGGCACACACACATATACACAAATATATACTCTTCACTCCACTGATAGAAAGTAAACTAATTTATAATCTATTTCTCTAGAGAAAGAGAAAAGTCTTCCAACTTAAATGGGCAGAAGAATCAATCCTTTGAAAATGCCATTATCACACAACCCTGGGATGATTTAATTTACAAAGAGTTTCTCTTATAACATGGATCTTACAACATAGGCAAGACTGGCATTCTTAATACATTTCCAACTCAGGCCATGAACTCACGATGACAGAATGACCTGATTTACATTTCCACCAGTGAAACTAAAATTCAAATTCTCTTGCTGGACAAGGTCTATCGACAGTACTAGACTGCCTTTTTCCATTGTACTTCCTTCCAAAAAAATATTTTATTATTACATGTACACTTTTTTGTATTTGTAAGCAGTGGAAGTAGTACACTCGGTACATCTGCAGTATCCTATTAGAGGTACTGCTCTATAAGTATGAGCCAAAAGAACAGCATGAGAAATGTACTACATGAAGTTAATTTGAGTTCAGACATTTTTTAAAAATTGTTTAATATTTTATTTTCCCCCAATTATATGTAAAGACAATTTTTAACATTTGTTTCTTAGAACTTTGAGTTCCAAACTGTCTCCCTGCCTCCCCTCCCACTTCATTAAGAAGGCAAGCAATTTGACATAGGTTATACATGCAATCATGCAAAACCTATTTCCATATTAATCATGTTGTAAAAGAAAAGACAGGCAAAAAACTCCAAGAATCATAAAGTTTAAAAATAAAAGTCTGTTTTGATCTGCACTCAGGTTCCATCAGTTCTTTCTCTGGAGGTGGATTAGCACCTTTCATCCTAAGCCCTTCAGAATTGTCTTAGAAGGTGTATTGCTGAGAATAACTAAGTCATTTGTAGCCAATCTTTATACAGTCTTGCTGTTGCTGCGCACACTGTTCTCCTGGTTCTGTTTACTTCCCCTTGCATCATTTCAGGGAAGTCTTTCCAGGCTTTTCTGAGAGCATTCTGCTTGTCATTTCTTGTTGTGGCTCATCCTTCATTCTCAGAAGAGGGCTGATGACATCAAGAGGGTGATGTACTGATTTGCAAGTGAATCAGATTGAAGTGAGGCAGAGATGTGTGAAGTCATCAGCCTCCCTCTCTCTTCCGGAGTCATCGGAGTCCAATGACAAGATGAAAGTCAAGAAGACCAACTATGGCCCAGAATGTGCTGAGTAAACTTGGGCTTTTTAAACTAAGGACTTTCCTAGGTCTCACTTTGTCTGAGGCAATGCCCATTCGATGATTATGGGCTAGAGAAAAACTGAGACACAAGATGGCCTCGTTTGATATCACACAAGAATCAGTCTGGGAAGAGAAGACTGTCAGAACAGAAAACAATTGCTATTTACATTCACTCCTAGCTGTCAAAACCCAAATAACAAACTGGAAAGAATTGGACCGGGACTCATAATTGGACGTTCAATGAAAGCCAGAGTGATTTCAATTTAAAGGAATAACCAAGTACCTCCATTTAAATCCCAATGGGCTTTTTAAAAGTCCGTTATTCCAGAGCTATTATTTCAAGAAATCATAAATGAGCACTGCACAAGACAAAGAGTTAATTGTCCCAGCTTTTAGGGGAAAAAACAATAAATAAGAATTTTTTTAAAATTAGTCCTCAAATCCCAAGACATCTTACAAAATATAAGCAACCAAAAAATCATATTCCTTTGGACAACACACCCACATGGAAGAGTATGACTCCCCCACATGGACAGAGGGACCACATATGATAAAAGAAGAAGGAGAAAGAAAAGAAAAGGAAGAAGGCAAGAAGGAAAAAGAAAAGGAGGAGGAAGAGGAAGAGAATGAGAATGAAGAGGAGGAGGAAAAGAATTAATAGCACGGCCAAGTGGAGTTGGAAGGTTGGGCCCCAGAGGGTGGCTACTACTTGTTGCTTGGCCTTTGTTCTCCAAGAGGATCAATGATGACAAAGGCGATGTCTTGACTTGCACTAGAATTGTTACCAGTGATCTCCTAATTGTTAAACCAAAAGATCTTTTCCTAATCCTCATTCTTCTTGACCTCCCAGCAGCTTCCCACACTCTCACTTATTCCCTTTTCCTTGACACTGTCTTCTCCCTAGGTTTCAGTGATACTCCTCTCTTTGGGTTCTCCTCCTACCATGTCCCAAACTAACCTCACTATCTTTCCCCCAACCCTCCCATCTTCTTACTTTCCGAACACTATCCAGGTCACCCTGATTATCCAGACTCACAAAACAGAGGCCATCCACTCCTCATCATTGCTCACATTCATACCATGAAGTATTTCAAAAAGCCTACAGTTTGGTCTCTCTGTCTTGAGTCTCACTAGTCAATGCTCTACCCAGCTGTCAGTCAATGCTTCCTCAATAAATTGCAATGGCTCCCTAGTACCAGGATGACGTGTAAAATTTTCTTTTGGGATGTTAGGGGCCTTCCTCATCTGCTGCTGTCTTTCCTTTCCAGGCTTCTTTCATCTTACTCCTCCTCAACATATACTATAATCCTGGAGCAAAGGCCTCCTTACTATGCCTTGAACAGGACAAACCATCTCCAGTCTCCATGGGCTTTCTCTGGCTGTCCCTCACACCCAGAATGCTCCCCTTACCTTCTGTAAAGCCCCAGCTAAACATACCACAGAATCTGAGATTCAGTGACTTTCCTGGGATTCCAGTGTTAAAAAGTATCAGAAAAAGAATTTCAAGTCAGGTCTTCCTGCCCCCAAGTCTAGCACTCCCTTCACTGTGACCTGTAGCGACCCTTATGATAACAGCCCTCACAGACTTGCTTTCCCCTCACTCACCTGCACAGGAGGTTCTGGGGTCTTCTCGATCCAGTGTCCATGGTGCTTCCCCTTCTGCAAAGCAGGAGATCAGACCTTCTCTGGGAACTGGAAATCCTGGGCACAGGAATGAGGAAGGGATGAAAATGAAGAAATACTGGTAACTCAGTTCTATTTAGGGAAAGAGGGCATGAAATGAGGGTCACAGGAGGGTTCCCAGGACACCTCGAGAACTTTTTTCATTATATTTACTGTTGGGAGCCTTCATGGGGGATGGAAAGTCAATTTGGAAGCAGAAAATTCTGTTTTCTCCACTTCCCTCATAGAAGGATGGGTTGAATCCACAGATTCCATTATTTAGAAATTAAGAAGCAGCTGAGAGTAACGTGGAAAAAGAACTCTGTCCTGGATTCAGGAAATTTTGAGCTCAAATCTGGTGTCAAACACTTACTAGCTAAGCGCCCCAGGCAAGTCACTTAACCTCTGCTTGCCTCAGTTTCCTCAATTGTCAAATAAGGTTAATAATTTCATTTAACTCACAGGCATGTTGTAAGGATAAAATTAGGTCACATTTGTTAAAAAACGAGCCTTTAGCACAATGCCTGGGATGCGCCATTCGCCATGGAATTCTGGGAAGGTATAAAGGGAGAACAAAGACACACTTGCTATATCAGATTTCTGACAGTAAGACTAGGAGCAGTGAGGGACAAATCTATGCCTGTGAATGAGAAAGACCTTCCAAAGACCAGACCCAACCCGAAGAAAAAGCAGCGACACGTTGGGACATAAGGGCTTCCTTGCACTGCCCATCTCCGAGGAAAAGTTGCCTGGGCAGTTTTCAGAAATCTGGCAGACAAAATTCATGTTCAAGGAGAGGTCAGACTAGGCACAACCTCTGAGACTAGTCTGAGACTCTTCAACACCAGTTTGATCTTAGATCTTAGGCTTCCTAAAAGTAGTAAGGGGCAGCTTCACAGGCAACAGAGGAAACTCCTAGTTTTCGATCACACACTGCAAAGGCCTTCTATAGGAAAACCAGGCAGCAGGAAGACCCTGTCTCTCAGACACAAGACATCAGCGCTTTGACCTTTCTCATCGTTGATAAATGCTAGAAACACTGCCCACTGCAAAGGCATGAAGGCAGTCCCTGCCACAGCAGTTTCAGAGTTACCAGGGAAAGTGTCCTTACCCAGGGACAGCAGGTTCCAGGCATTCTCCAACATGACCTCCTTGTATAGCTCCTTCTGAGGATGGTCCAAGAGGCCCCACTCCTCTGGGGTGAAGACCACAGCCACATCCTGGAATGTCACCGACACCTAAATCATCAAAAGTCATAGGACTTAGAATTCAAATTTATGGGAGGAAACTAAAACATAAAGAACCTTTTGAGTGTCAGAGACAACACTTAGAAACACAGTCATGAAAAGCCCAGTACAATATTAAGAAGAGCTTCTTATATTTGCAATTGGAATAAAGTCGAGAAATATGTCACAATGAATTGCTTTTCCCTACGGAATCAGAGAAGTTATGTGATCTATCAGAGATACATGAGGAGAAAGAAAGAAGGTGAAGTAAAACATCTTCCTTTTCAGAACAAACAAAAGTGATATGTTACTAAGAAAACTCCATGAAGAGCTGGTGAGATGCTAGACTGTGTGTTCTAGAAGGAAAAATGTTTCCTGTGATCACTGAAGAGAGAGTAAAGGAAAAAAAAGATCTAGTTTATTTCCTGAGTGACTGAAATAAAGTCTTATCCAGATGAAAACATGAAGAGGATCCTTAAGAAATATTAATCATGGGGGCAAAGCCAAGATGGTGGAGTAGAAAGACACACATATGCAGGCTCTCCCCACGCAATCCATAAAATACCTGTAAAGAGGGACTCTCAACAAATTCTGGAGCAGCAGAAGTGGAGAACAACAGAGTAGACAAGATTTCCAGCCCAGGGTCACCTGAAAGGCCCACAGGAATCACTGGTTGCACAGGATGCAGAGCAGAGCCCACCCCAGCCTTGGCTCTGCAGCTTGCAAACAGCCGTCAGGGGTGGAATCTCCAGTCACAGCAGCAGCTGTTTGCAGATCCCTCAACCCACAAGTGCCAAAGGTCAGTGACAGGGTTTTTTCAGCTGGCCAAGAAGGGAGATGGGCCTTCCCATAGCTCCAACCTCAGGCAGCAGCCACAGAGGCCACATAAGGTAGGAGGCAGCAGTTCCCAAAGGAGCCTGCATCCATTGTTAGATTGTAAAATCCCTGGGGGCACTGAGCAGCTGATTCTTACCTCAGCCCTGTGTAGAAGCCCTGCAGCAGCTGATCTTTATCTCACATTGAATGGTGGCCCTGCCCCTGCAGCTCATCTGAATCTCAGCCCCTGGTGCTGGCTTGGTGGAACTGGAGGCCAGGTGGTTGTGAAGAGGAAACTGCTAAGATTCTGAGCAAAAAATCTCTTTCTGCATCTAGGCCAGGGGGTGGAGAGGACTCTCAGAAATCAAGTAACTGGTTGGGAAAATGCCCAGAAAAGGGAAAAAAACTAAGACCATAGATGGTTATTTTCTTGAGAAGATCATTCCTCCATTTGTCTCTGACGACGAGGAGGTCTGCTTACCATCAGCTAAAGACATGGGAGTCGAAGCCTCTGTATCCCAAATATCTGAGAGAGATACCCCATGGGCTCAGGCCATGGAGGAGCTCAAAAAGGATTTTGAAAATCAAGTTAGACAGGTGGAGGAAAAACTGGGAAAAGAAATGAGAGAGATG
>CM053771.1:3877933-3911086 GCA_028658325.1 Potorous gilbertii | reverse complement strand
GAAATATAGTTAGTCTTACACAACACAACTATTATGGAAGTCATTTGCAAAACTACGCATATATGGCCTATATTGAATTGCTTGCCTTCCCAATGGGGATGGGTGGGGAGGGAGGGAGGAAGAGAAATTGGAACTCAAAGTTTTAGGAACAGCTGTTGAGTATTGTTCTTGCATACAAGTAGGAAATGAGAACTACAGGTAATGGGGTATAGAACGTTATCTTGCCCTACAGGACAAAAGAGAAGATGGGGATAAGAGGGATGTTAGAAGGGAGGGCAGATTGGCAATAGGGGTAATTAGAATGCTTGGTGTTTTGGGGTAGGGGAGGGGAGAGATGGGGAGAAAATTTGGAACTCAAAATTTTGTGGAAATGAATGTTGAAAACTTAAATAAATAAATTTAAATACAAAAAAAAGAAAAGAAATACTAATCACAACCTGCATCCAACTGAGTGGTATGAGACTGTTTCCAGTCAAGGGAAAAAGTGTTATATATGGAGGGCTTGAGGTGGCTCTGGGTATTATGTGGCATAAACAAATTATCATATGCCTTTGCTTTATGATTGCTTTCATTTTCTCTCTCCCTCTCTTTCTCTTGCTCTTTCCTTCTCTCTCTCCGTATCCCTGACTCACTGTCTCCCTCTCTTTCTCTCTCTGTTCCTCTCCTCTCTTCTCTTTGTCTCTTTCTGTCCCTCTCCTCTCTTCTCTCTCTCTCCCTCTTTCTCTCTCTGTCCCTCTCCTCTTCTTCTCTCTCTCTTCTCTCTTTCTCTCTCTCTCTCTCCTTCTCTCTCTCTCTCCCTCTCCTCTCTCTGTCCCTTTCCTCTCCTCTTCTCTCTCTCTCTTCTCTCTCTCTCTCCTTTCTCTCTCCCCCTCTCCTCTCTCTGTCCCTCTCCTCTTCTTCTTCTTCTTCTCTCTCTCTCTCTCTCTCTCTCTCTCCTTTTCTCCCTCTCCCTCCCTCTCAGCAGCCAATAATGTCTTGACTAGTCTTCAAGACAATTTCACCTTTTAAAACATACAAGAACCAAACTGAAAGTGACGATTGTCACTCCCAGGAAAGAACTGGTGGGAAATGATGGGACCGTTGGGGATAAGTGACAAACCCCTCCTAGAATGGGGGAAATAGGAGAAATATGATGATGGGCTGGCATGAACTCCAGATTAGGAGGTGGCAGGTTTCAAAGGACTCAGTTATGGGAAGAATAGATATGACTCCCTAGGCCCTCAAATCTAGCCCAAGAGCAATGAGGGACATTGCAGTAGTTAATCTTGAAGACAGAAAATCTTGAAGAAGAAAGAACTGTTATCTTAAGAGACCAGTATCAATGGAGAGAAAACTCAGCACAAGCAGAATGGACAGAAAATGGAACCCAGGACAGGAGACAGAGGATATAATGATGAGCGTCTAGTAAATTCAAGGTCAGAAGTGCTAGAACGCTTCACTTTCTAAGGATGATGAGAGAATCTGTGGACAACGATAAAAAGGCCAAGCTGTTTTATATTTTCTTAAAAACTCTACTGGGAGAACAGAGCACATGGAACTCATGCCCAAGTATAGAAGGGCAGATCCTAGGGAGGAAAGGACGTGTACTTGTTGAGTGGGTCCCCGGAGACTAAAACCAGGAATGATATATGAAAGTTACAGAGAACAAATGGAGTTAATTTCTGGGGAAAAAAAACTAGTGACCCCAAACAGCTCCCAACAGTGAGGGCTGTTCTTAAGTGGTCAGGTAGCTCTCCCACCCTTGGAGGTCTTCATGTCAAGACTGCATGGCCACTTCCTGATCCTACTGGGGGCTCACTTGGGGCATGGGTAGGAGAAGGTATCACTGAGGTCCCCTCCAATTCTCCAGCTGTGAGCCACAGGTGACCTCAAGAGACAGATCATCAAGTGTGAGGATAAGAGAGAGATGACTCCTGCCAGGAAGAGCAGGACATGGACTGATCACTTACTATGGGCCAAGCTTGGCTCAGGATTCAAGGGCACAAGGGAAGAGGTCCCAGTGGGGAACACTACAGGTAAGGAATAACACCTTTAAGAATAATTGGTCTTCCTATAACCCTTTGAGGTTTCCAGAGCATGTGACAAATGACCCTGCCCCCATCCCAGGCAGGCCACATCCCCTCACCCTTGGCCGAGAGCAGCAACTGCAGGGAGTCTGCCCACCTCATGTTCCTGCCCTCTCCTGTCCATCCTCCTTCAGTTGTTAAAGTGAGTTCCCTAAAGTGCAAATCTGATCATGTCACACCCCCACCTCCACCAGCAGGGCCCCTTACTGCATCCAATCAAATACATAAGGCTCGGTTCCTAACCTGCCTCCTCGTACCTTCCAGTGTCCCACCTGCCCAACACCTCCTCTTCAGTTCAGTGACACTGGCCTCTCTATCTCCTGCCTCCCCTCATGTTCTCTGGCCGTTTCCCACGCCGGGGTCTTCCTAACTCCAGACCCATCTCCCTAACCATTGGGTCACTCCACTGCCTACAAGACACCTCCAAGGAGACAGATGTTGATTTCACAGGGGAAAGCACCAGGTACTTGGGGATCAGAAAAGCTGCCTGGAAAAGCTATGACTGGAACTGAGTCTTAAAGGAAGCCAAGAATTCTTTATTTTTTAAATTTATTCTAAATGTCATGACCACCCCAAACAGAGGAAAGATTCCCATAAACAAAGCAGAAAAGAAAGAGGGCTAATAAGGACAGATTTCCAATCCTGAATCGCTATCATGTTCAGCTTCTTTTTAATAGTAAATAACAGTATCGACACATTCCTTTCCCAAAGTTCTTCTCTACCCTCCTGGGAATTTTAACAAATGCTTTAATTATCCTCTTTCTTCTTTCTTTTTTTGCGGGGTGGAAGGGGTGGAGATCAGGGAAATGGGTGGAGGAAGACTCTCTAGTTAGAGAAAGGAGGTGAATCAGTGCAAGAAGCCTGGGCCCAGAGTCAGGGAAATCTGAGTTCCAATTCAGTCTCAGACACTAATTGGCTCCACCCCCAACTGCCTTAGCACATAGCAGGCACCAAGAAACCAGTCCCCTTTCTTCCCCACCTCCTCCTTTCTGACCCAGGAACACCGGCCCCCTGACTGATCCTTGACCAAGATCCCCAACCCTGACCCTCTGCCTTCCCAATGGCTGTCTCTCCCCCTTGGACTATCCTCCCACCTCACCGGGTCTCCTGGCTTCCTTCACATACATCTCACCTTCTGAAAACCAGCTTTCCCTGGTCCCTGACACTGCCTGAGCCTTCCTTCTGAGGCTGCCTCCCATCCGCACTGTACACAGTTGCTCACAGGTTGTGTCCCCCATTAAACAAGGAGCCACTGGAAGGCAAGCACTAGTTTTCTTTCCTTTGAATCCCCAGTAGGTTAGCACAGTGTCTCTGTCTTTTCAAAATGCTTGTTGCCTGGATTTAAAAACAGCTAAATGAGAAGAATTCAGAGGCCTGGGAAGGCATGTAACTCGAGGCAAGAGGACTGGAGCAGAACCGGGAGGACAATTTCTACTCTGCTGACAGCCCTGCAGAGGACCAGAGCTGGGGGAGCCTTAAGGGCTCTGCTCCAGGCCTGGCCAGGCGAGACTCAGGGTCAAAGGGTTTACTGGACCTTCACTTCCTAGTAGAGAGAGCTTGGCCACAACAGACAGAGGAGGGGGGTCAAAGTCCAACGGTGGAGGGCGGCTGCTAGGCATGTAGGGAGAGCGCTAAGACATGATGCTAGAAACTAAGGAGTGAAGTGTCCTCCTCATGAGTCGGGGATCAAGAAGGCAAACCAAAACGGGGGAGAGCAAGGAATAGGAAGCGGGGCCTGGAGGGAGGGAGTTGTTAGTGCAAGAGATGCCAAAATGCCAGCATCAGTTCAAAACACAGGAGAACAGGGCAGTGTTGTTACTACTGTTTTCAATTTCCTGTCTATTTTTGTAAAGAAACTCCACAGGGAGCAGATAGCCAGACTCAGAGACAATCCCTCTTTGTCCACAGAAATGGCCTCTGGCAGATGTTGGTCAAGTCTATTATTGGACGGCACTCACCTTGGCTGGGGGGCTGCGGCTCCCAGGGGCCATTCAGGCTCCAGGCTCCCTTCTTGGGTCAGGCCTCGGTGCTCTGCAGGATGGGCTGGGGAGGGAGGGTCCCAGAGGGACAGAGGTCCTTCTTTTCTCTTTCTGGGCAGGAGGCTGGCCTACAGGGATTTACAGAAGGTGAGGTCCCACAGGGGTTACAAAGGCCCTGGCCCTGCCCTCAGGGGGGACCCCAACCAGCTGAAGGAAGGAGAAAGCAGGCAGGGTCAGGCTTGGAAATGAACATGATCTAAACAGGAAGGCTCCTCCCCTCCCCCTTTCACTGAGTCTCTTCTGTCCCCTCCTCTTACAGAGACCCAGGAGGCAGAAGGAGCTTTGGGATCCCAGGAGGGATGAGACCAGCCAGAGCCTCCATGGCTCCTGGGTCAGAGCTCTCCCTCCCTGACTCCCCTCTCCCCAACTCACCCAACAGAATCTACACAACAGGCTGACTGCTGGATCTAGGAGGGAAGGTTGAGGACAGGGGCACTCTGAGATGGAGCTGCCAGGAGTGACCAGGGCAAGCCTGGGAGGGGAGACACAATCCTGGCTGGGACTCAGTTGTCTGGCAGGGGGCCTGAGGGCTCAGACAAACATGAGGGCACAGCAGGAGGCCAAGGTAAGGAAGGCTTTGGGAGCCAGGACAGTGTAACAAAGCTGGGGGGAAGAGAGGGGACATCTGAGGGACAGAAGTGTCCCAGGAGAGCAGCTGAGCCCGAGCAGACAAAGTAACTATGTCCTGGATCTCCCTAGGAGCTTGGGTCAGGGTGGGGCTCCTGGGACCCTCTTTGGAGCTGAGACTTGGAGGCTGCTTATCTGGGTCCCTGGGGGGAACCTGGAGGCAGGGAAGCAAATGCCTGGGATCTGAGAGGGAACCAGCAGGAGAGCCACAGGTCCAGGTAAGGGAGGCCTGGCAGGAGCTTTGGTGCCTGGGTCCTAGACAGGTCCTGGGGGCAAGGAGGCAGGACTCCTGGGTTTTATAGGGAGCCAAGGCACCCAGGTCCTGATGAAGAGGAAAAAGGCAGTGCTCCTGTCTCCCTATGGGGGAAGACTGAATGTCAGGCAAGTATGATCCAGTGGTATGAAACCCCAGGATGTTTGAGATGGGACTGGGAGCCAGAGAGACAGTGTTAGGAGAAAGGAAGGCTCCTGGTAGCCCTGGAGGACACTGAGCACGAGGTCACATGGGAAGGAAAGGGCAGCCAGCAGGAGCCGAGGGCTCTTGACTCAGACCTGCCTGGGAACTGCAAACACAGCGCCGGCTTCTGGGAGGAACAGCCATCTGAGCTCCAAAGGAAAGCAGTGATTTCAGTTCTAAGGATAGAAGGCAGCCTGATCTCGGCCCCACTGGCTCCTGCTTCCTGCCATTCCACTCTAGGCAGGTCCTCCCAGGCCCCCTGAGACCCCAGGATCTTCTCTTTACTCCAATTGCTCCCAGAGCCAGGTCCCCAGACCCTGCCTACCTCTCCTTCCCAACCCCTGCCCTCCATCACAGGGAATGCCTTGGCCTCTTCCACTCTAGACCCCTCCCCAGCCTCCACACTTCACTTATATCACCACAGATCAGGCTAGTCACCGGTGAAAACCCCACTCCCAAAATCTCCCTCCTCCCCTGTCCTCCCTGAAGACTGGACCCCAGACTTGCCCACCTCCTTTTAACCTCTCCTCCAGCCTGGAAACACTTGCACACCCTGGGGGCCTTTCCCTCTGTCTTGTCTTTCTTCCCTAATGGACTTTCTCTCTCTGGAAGACCCCAGGATCCTCAGGCAGAGGTGATGGCAGGAAGTCAGGACCCCTGGGTTCCAGGGCAGGTCGTACAGGTGCTTGGAACATTAGCCCTTCTGCCTCTTCATATCATCAGAGAGACACTTTAAAGCAGGAAAAGAAAACTATCATTTCAGATTTATTCACAACTTATTAAAGCAATTTTTTATGAAAAAGTTTTAATCCAATTTCGAGATTTTATAGACAATTATTAAAACATATTAAAATCCTATATCTACTAGGTAAAAAAAATAATTCGCCAACACTTCATCTCTGTATATTCACTGGTCACTTAGGAAATTCAGTTCTTTGGTCTACTTTGTAGTCTCATGTTTTATTACCCTCAGCACTAGGTGGCGCAGTGGAGAAAGCACTAGACCTGGAACCAGAAAGATGAGACCTCAGACACCTACTAGCAGGGTGACCCTGGGCCAGTCTCAGTACCTCCCCTGTAAAATGAGCTGGAGAAGGAAATGGCAAAGCACTCCAGCATCTTTGCCAAGAAAGCCCCTAAAAGGTATCCTGAAGAGAACTATTAACTTCAGGATTGAGAACCCATGCCATCTATATCCCCCCGACACATCCTCTTTACTTGACCTTGCGTCGCTACTTGGAACACAAACATTGGGAAGCCAGTCTCCTAGGTCCCAATTCTCAGGGGAAACAATCTAATAGTGCAGTCTTTGTGTTCAGCAGTTTGACAGTTGTGTCTGACTCGGTGTCCCCATTTTCTGGACAGATACTGGAGTGCTTTGCCATTTCCTTCTCCAGCTCGTTTGCCAGATGAGGAAATGAGGCAACCAGGGTTCAATGACTTGTCCAGGGTCCCACAACTGGTACTATGTGAGGCTAGATTTCTACTCAGGAAGATGTCTTCCTGCTACCAACCCTGGCACTCTATCCACCATGCCCCTTCACTGTCCAAGGTGGTTTACTACTCCCTAAAAATTCAAAACTAAATTTTTACCTCAAAAAGTCATTAGGTAACAAACACTTGTTAAGCACCTGCCCTGTACCCAGTCCTGGGCTAAGGGGATACAGAGACAGATAAAAGCCAGGCCTTCACACAGGAAGCTCACCCCGAATGGATGAGACAATGTCATCTCAGAGGCAAAGGTCTCAGACTAAGGACCAGGAAAGGCAGAAGGAGGGGTCTAGCTGAGATTTCAAGGGCACTGAGGAAGCCAGACCCTGGGGATGAGGAGTGAGAGAATTTCAGGCATGAGGGAGAGCCGGGGAGAGTGTCCAGTCAGGAGGAGGCTGGGATGGGAGGGCCTGGGGCCAGCCTAGGAGGAGCTTAAGAGGCCCCTTAGAGGAGGCTGCTGAAGGAGTTCAGGGGTCTGGCCGTGGCAGAGAGGAGAGGGGGAGCTAGCGTCTACAGGATGTGGCAATAGATGAGATGAGGAGCGGGGAGACCCTGGCTGCAGGCCCGTGACTGGAGGATGGCTGTCTGTCTGTCTCTCTCTGTTCTGTTTGGTTTCATCTTTCTCATGGTTCTTTCCATAGGTCATAATTCTTCTTTGCAACAACATGACAGAAAATTTGGAACTGAATGTTGTAAACTAAAAATAAATAATAAATGTATAAACATTATAAAATATATAATTTATAAATTATTAGAAATTATTAAAAACTGTATAAATACAAATGATAAGTAATTTTTAAAAAAAGAAAAATAATAAAAGGGAAGCAGGGAAGAGAGGAGAGATTGGGGGGAGAGAAACTAAGTTCCATCTGGGACAGTGAGTCCAACACGTCTGTGGACTCACTGCTTGCGCTTCCATTTTAGAGGACAAAGACATTGTGGGATGGCCCAATACTGAACTGGATCTCAGTGAGGGCCAGCTGTGCCAGGGCATCAGCTTCACTCTGAAGTCTGGCTAAGTAGCCTCAGTGGGTGACCTTGGTGCCTTCCATGTCTGACCATAGACTGCTTCAGCCGTGGCAGAGCTGTGGTTCTTGTCCATCCCTCCCAGGGACATCTTCACACGCTTGGCATAGACATCCCCCTACCTCACTGCGCATGCTACAGTGCCTTGGAGACACAGGGGAGAATGTGGTGACAGGCGGACCCCAAATGTGGAAAAGTAGCTGTGAAAAGGACTCGGCAAGCCCTCATATCAAGGACATTCGTCCTTCTGAACACCTCACACACCTAGACTAAGGGCAGAAACAGGATGGAGGCACAGCACACTCTGTACGGCGAGCTCTCCCCAGAGCTCCTCTGCATCTAGAACATGGTCCAGGTTGAACAAGTCACAGGGAGCTGTTTTTACAACCTGCCGGGGGAGAGCGAGACGGAAAGAGGTGTATGGTCACTGGGGACAGGGTCTGGTGGAGTATTCCAGTGGGTGGGTAAAGGAACAGACCTGACAGGAGGCCTTATGCCCCATGAACCACATCCAGGGCACAGATCCAGGGAGGACTCTGGAGGGGACCCAAACCCACTCCGGGGTATCCCGGGGTAAGAGTCGGTAACAAGCCCAAGACTGAGAGAAGCCCAAGTTCAGAAGCCAGCAGCAGCAGCAGTGGGTTTGGACCCAAGGAGCAGAGCAGGGCCTCAGCTCCAGCTTCTGGGCCAGTCTGAAGCCTGCAGAGGGACAACAGGGCAGGAAGCCGAGAGCAAAGAGGAGGCTGCAGTCTGGTCCCTCCCAGCTGCCTGACAGGGGCAGAATCCTTCAGACCCAACCCACATCAGGAACTGGCAGGGCTTGGACCAGATTTGGACCGGGAGCAGCCATCGGACTGTGCTCTGGATCACCGTGGGGCCAACGAACGCTTCCAGGTTTAACACCTGAGCTGTTCCTGAGTTACTGGAACAGAATAGTTCAATACACCAAGAAAACCTCAACCCAGAAGAGAATCGCTCCCCAACACCTACAACAAGGCCTCAGATAAAAGAGGCCTCGGCATAAATTTAACTAGAATGTCTAAAAGAGATGAAGCAAAAGTTTATTTTTTAAAAAGGAGGGGTCTATAAATTAAGAATGTTAGAGAAAAAAATGGAAAAGAAACGAGAGCTGTGGGGGAAAATGAATTGTAAAGGGAATGAACATCTTAGTGACAAACTCCCTGAAAATGAGAATAGACCAAAAAGAAACATTAAAACTGAGGCCAAAGGCTAGTGGAAAAAAATGGAAGAAAAAGCAAAGTATCTCCTACCAAAAACAACTGACCCAGAAAGCAGATCAAGAAGAAAACAACCGGAAGAACCCTCGGCCGTCCTGGAAGCCACAAGGAGAGCCCAGACGTCTGCAAAGACAACGACCCGGGGCTCCAGGACCAGGGGGTCCACCAGGCCCATCCTGAAAGAAAGCCCCCAGAGACCGCCCCTAAAGTCCAGGGCTTCCAGGCCCAAGTCCCAGGAGCCCCGTCAGGGCCCCAATGGGCCCCCCGAGGGCCAAGGGGCCGAGGGCACACCCAGATCACTTCCCAGCCCTCTGGGTATCATCCTTCAGAGGGAAAGTGGAGCTGTGAGGACAGGGCATCTCCCAGCATCCCAGGGCTGCCCAGAATGGAAGGTGACCCAGGTCCTGGCCAGGGCTCAGGCAGAGGCGAGGGCTTTTCCTGGGCCTGGGTCACCTTCATCACCCCCCAGGAAGAGGAGAAGGGGAGGGGAGCAATGCTGTCACAGAAGAGGGGTGTTCACAGAGTTTGACCTTGGGGCTCACTCTGACCATACACAGTGACACATGTTCACACACATGTTCACATACATGCTCAAACTCACAGAGACACACACTGACCTATGCACACACACACATATACACTCTCATTATCACACACACTGCCACGCTCACTCACACACACAAGCTCACACACTCACTTGCACATACATTCACTCTCACATTCAGACACACACTCAGGCCCTCTCACATTCGTGAACACACACACACTGACACACACACATGCTCACACACACACTTACACACACACTGTCACACACACTGCCAAGCTCACACTTACACGTAGACACCCACACTCACACCCATTTGTATGCACACACATTCACACTCTCACGCTCAGACACACACTCAGGCTCTCTCACATTGGTGCACACACACAGACACACACACACTGACACACACACATGCTCACACACACTCACTTGCACACACACACACAGACACATACTCACACAGATACACACTCTCACTGTCACACATACTGCGAAGCTCACACTCACACGTAGACACCCACACTCATACCCACTTGTATGCACACACATTCACACTCACACTCACCCCTCTCACATTTGCACACACACTTACACACTCACACACAGATACACTCCCACACTCACTTGTACACACATTCACACACATACACTCACCCTCTCACACACTCACACCCACTTGTACACACATTCACACACATACACTCACCCTCTCACACACTCACACCCACTTGTACACACACACTCACATACACTCACCCTCTCACACACGGATACACTCCCACTTGTACGCACACACATTCACATTCACACTCAGACACACGCACACACTCACACACGGACAAGAGGGTGGTGAGGTTGGGAAAGGACAAGGGGGGGATGATGGCGGGGAGGGGGGCGCGGGGGGAAGGGGCTGGCGGAGGCCAAAGAACAGGAAGGCGGAGGAGGCCCAGAAGTGGGAGGAGCCTGGGAAGGGAGGCGTGGCCACCACGTGACAGGCGGGAGCAGCCACGTGCCCCCTATAGGCGAACGCGCATGCGCATCACAGGTGGCCCAGGCGTACCTGGCGTCGGTCCCTGGGGGTGGGGGTGGGGGCGAAAAGAAGGGTGGAGAAAAGGCGCCATCGTGCTCCGAGTGAAAAATGGCATTGACTCTAAAGAAGCCTCGGACGTCGTCCCACGTCCAAGGGGCGCCTGCGGAGGCCGCCGGAAACGGTTGGGGAGAAGGGGCCGGTCCGAGGGTCCGGGCACGCGGGAGCTTGGCGCCACCTCCCGAGGCCCTCGAAGTCCTCGAGGGCGGCCCTTTCCCCGAACAAACCCGGGTCCTCAAGGGCAGCCAAGGAGCTGCTGGCTGGAGTCTGGACTCCGGCAAAGGGCCGCCCTCGAGGGCCTAGAGGGCCACAGGTTCCGCACCCCGCCCTGGACTCGGCCCCAGGCCTCGGACGACCGCCTTCGCACACACCCACCCCGCCCTTCCCCGCCGCGGCTGCCCTACCCGCCTCTTCCCCTCCCCTCCCCCCGCTCACCTCGGGGAAAACCCACAGGCCTGGGGCCGGCCCTGCCCACAGCCACACTGCGCATGCCCACCCAGGCGCAGGCCCAGAAGGGACTGGAGCTTCCATGGAGCCCCGCCCAAACTCTTGCTCCGGGGAAAGCCTGTTTCCGGTCGCGACGAGCAGCCTTCTGGGAAATGTAGTCCCGGCGTTCTGGGCAGCTGAGTGGCGCCAGGCCCACGGGGTGCCTGCCACAGATTGCACTGGTTTGGACGTCCGACGGGTGGTCCCCAGAGCCATCGGGCCCCTGCTGCTGACCAGGGCTGGGGTGGGGTGGGGCGAGGCAGCGGGCAGGGCCTGGAGCGCCGGCCTACCCCCACTGCCCAGGCTCCTCAGGGCAGTGAGAAGGGCCGAGGGTCTCCCGCAGTCCGCGCCGGAAGCTCCCCTCGAGGGCTTGTCACGTGTTGGGTCATTTGCTCTTCCAAATCGCCCCACGAGACGGGGGCCGCTGCCGTGCCCGCTTCACAGAGGGCGACGAGGCCGAGGAGCGCTAGTTTCCCCATCCGTGAAATGGCCTGCTCTTGTGAGGGTCCGAGGAGATCAGGGCTGTAATGCGCTGAGCAGTTTTAGCTGTCGTCATTCCTAAGAAAACGAGGGAGAAAATGTTGGAAATGCGGGTGACATTGAAGACTGTGCTGCGTCTGCAACCCCACCCCGAGAGCCGGCTGTCACACACTCACCACGGCCCTGCTGCCACCCCGAGGCCTCCTCCTCCCGGCCCAGTGTCCCCGGCCTCCGGGCCGACCCTCCGGCTCCTCGTCTCCTCCCCACCTCCCTCCTCGCTTTCTTCTGGATTCACCCCCTCCTCCTCCTGCACAGAAGGACCCCCGAGATGAAACCTGGGCAGCGGACTAACGGAAAGGCGCGTGCCCCATCTGGCAGGGCTCTTGGGAAGCTCAGGATCTTGTACGGTTGTTTGCGACCCCAAGTCCAGTCTGCGGCGTTCTCTCGTCGTGTGACCGGGATGCCTGACCTTCATGTAAAGCGCAGTGACACAATGTGTCTGGGAAGTGTAACAATAAGAATTCGATGAAATTCACCAGAATTCCTCCCTTCCGGCCTCTGAATGCAGTCAGCACTGTTGTGTTCAGTCATTTCTCAGTCCATGTCTGACTCTCCATGACCCCGTTTGAGGTTTCCTCAAATGATTCACCACTTCCTTCTTCAGCTCATCTTACAGAGGAGGAAGTGAGGCCAAGGGGGTCAGTGACTTGCCCAGGGTCACACGGTTAGTGAGTGTCTGAGGACGGATTTTAACTCAGGAAGATAAGTCTTTCTGACTCCAGGCATGGGGTTTTGTGTGCTGTGGCACCGCTGGGCTACAGTCAGTAGAGAGTGATAAACTGATAGATGATCTAAGTAAGATCATTCAGAAATGCATTGAACTGAGTGGATATCACTTGACTGGCAATAATTGTGTTTCAGGGAAGGAGAGTATTCAGGTAGGACCAGGCCCTTTGATGTGATGGCTGCCAGACCCTCTTCAAGGCTTCTTTCCAGGTTTGGTGTCCACCTGACCCACCCAGCTCTCACCTATGGCTCCAAGAACCTGCAGCTGCATCCCAGTAAACCATCATGGCAGATAGGCTAAAAATGGGTAACTGAGGAACCTGGAGTCCCTCAGTGAGTTAGGGGCATGTCTCCCTGCCTCACTTCCTCCCCTGAAGGTTTCTGGGGTCTGCACGACCTGCATGTCCTAAGAAACAAAGCTGGTCTCAAAAACATCACACAAACCCCATCTAAACTACACAGGACAAGGTTCAGACAACTCAATCCCACTTCCCACAGGTTCTAAATATGCTTCGAGGAGCAAATGTCCATAAAGGCATCTGCTGCCCTGAAAGTCTCTTCCCAGAGTCAGGTCTGCTCAGAGCCTCTCCCAAGATTCCAAGGTTGGGTTTTCCACCAATGTCACGAAGATGAGGCAAGGCCAAAGTCGGGACTTTCTGGGAGTCAAGAAGAGGTTCAAGCCAACCCTTCCCACGGTGACAACTTCACAAGGCTCCTCTCCACCAAGATTTGTCTGATGGGCCAAACTAAACTAAAGGTTGGTTAAACACTCCCACATCCATTAAATTTACGGGGAGTACTATCAACTCTAACTTACCTGCTATGGAGTCCTGTTTGCGCTCTAGGTGAGGCCCTCTCATCTTCCTTCTTTTTCAGGTTTTATTGATGCATTTTCTCTTTACACCAGAGAGGAGACAAACCATCTCTACCTCCAGACTGAACCCTCTTTTGTGACAAATAAAAATAACTGAGACAAGGAATCCAAGCACATGGGCACACTGTCAAGGGGAGATAACCTTCTACCTGGGAGTGAGTGCCCTGGGAGGTCTCTCTTGTTATCTTTTCTCAGAGACAGCCACTCTTTTGCGCAGTTACTCAGAGGCCACTTGCTTTAATCTTTTCATTTACATGAATGTAGGCATTGGGTTTGTACGGTATACGCTGTAAATGGTTTTCATAGTTCTACTCATTTATCTCTGCATTAATTCACACAAAAGCAAGGGGGGGCAAACAAAATAAGAAAAAAACACATGGAATGCAGTGGCCCAGCGATTAATAAACTCCAGAATGGAAATGGGTGGGGGAAGGACTCCCTTTGTTGCCAAGCACAGCAGAGAAAACAAGAAAGCCGGTGGGTAGAAATCAGGTCTAGGCTCCCAGCTTCCACCTCTTGATTTTGAGCTCAAAATGAGACTCAACCTGACTAGAAGTCACCAGTTAAAACCTGGAAGAAAGAAAATGGAGGAGAAGGAAAGAGAACCACCAACTTGGACTCTTAGATGATAAAGTTATGACTAAGACTCGCCAGGAAGTTATCACTGCTCTGCTTCTAGCAGGGAGAGCCCCAGATGTCTAGAAGATGGCAGGCCCCCCTCCCCACTACTATTACAACTATTACACTATACTATTATCACTACTATACTAACTATACTAAACTATATATATACTATAACAAGCCTCTGGGCCAAAGCCCTTGCTCCAGGCTGATTTTTGGAACCTTCCTTCCCTATGGACATTGCTATCCACATAGCTCTGACAGGCAGGGAGTCAACAACCAGAAACCTCTGGGTAAGATGGAAGAAAGCCTGGCCTTACCTCTGCAGTGACACTATGCCCTCCACACCACCAGGCACTGCCCTCTGTATATAACTACCACAGAGTCTTGCCCTCTACCAGCCCCAAAACACCACATTTAGACAGTCATTAACATTTCCCTGCCAGCTCCACCCTCCTATATGTACTGAATACCCAATGGCACAGATTTTCCCTTTGCTCTGTTCCCAAGCACTTACTACAATGCTGAGTACACGGTAAGCCCTTGATAATCATTTTCTTCATTCATTCATTCTATGTCAGGATGGAGATTTGCTCCCCCAGACCACTCATCTCTTTCCTTTTTCTATCCAGTTGGGTTCTGAGGACAAAACTGTTCACGTTTCACTTTTTCTATGATCTTCACCTAAAATGTTTAGGTGAAGTTTAGGTGAGGTTTGTCTCCCCTTTGGTATAAAGACAAAATGTATCAATAAAACCTCAGAAGGAAGGAAGATGAGAAGGCCTCACCTCCTCACCTCCACTGCTTCCCCACCCAGCTTCTGGAATTCCCTCACATGGGCACACTCAGGTGACCAATGCTGCCATAGCTCCCTTTTCACCCACTATGCTTCTCCTGGTATTCACATCCACCACCAAGTGCCTGCCATGGGTTTCATCCAACCAAGTCTGACTCTGGTCAAATTTTCCTCAGCCTCAAGCTGGGATTTCCTGTTCCTCCTGCCTACTGCTGTTTACATGAAGTGATACAGAATGATGAAACCAGAGTAGGCATGCACATTCTATGAAAACAGCAGTAACACGGTCACTCAGAAAGAGGCCCAGGAGAGTTCAAAAGCTGACAGGGAAGGAAAGAGACCACCCTGTTTCTGAAAGTTAGTCATTTTTACTCAATAAACTGCAAACAGATTCTTTAAATCTTAGTCCTTTATTGTACTTAAATAATTATGTACTCATATTTACTTGCAAAAGGTTTCCCCCAGTATGAATCCTCTTATATTAAAAAGTTTTTCTCTCTAGCCAAACGTGTCCACATACATTTCATTCACTCTATTATGAATTATTTGATGCTTCATAAGAGGGCTCCTCTCACTGAAAGTTTTCTCACATTTATTACACATAAAAGTTTTAACTGCAGTATAAGTTCGCTGATGAGTACTAAGAGTTCTCCATTGCTGGAAGGCTTTCCCACACTCATTACATTTGAAAGGTCTCACTCCAGTAGGAGTTGTCCGATGGTTAATAACTGTACCCCTCTCACTGAAGGCTTTGCCACATGCAGTACATCCAAAAGGTTTCACTCCAGTATGGATTTTCAGATGGCTAATAAGGATTTTCTTAGCAGTGAAGGCTTTCCCACATTCTTTACATTCAAAGCATTTCAGTCCAGATTGAGTTCTCTGATGGCTAATAAGGTATTCCTTCCTAATGAAGGCTTTCCCACATTTATCACATTCAAAGGGTTTTACTCCAGAAGATTTCTAACATCCAATAAGCATTCCCTCTTCACTGAAGCCTTTTCCACACTCATTAAATCCAAACAATTTCACTCCAGTATGAGTTCTCTGGTGTTTACTACGTGTTTCCCTGTTCCTGAAGGTTTTCAAACATACATCACATTCAAGGGATTTTCTCCAATATGAACTTGCTGCTGGTACATTACAATTTAATCTCTTGCCAAAGGCTTTCTTTCCAAGTGCATTATATTCATGGACTCTTTCTTCCACATCACCTCTCCAGTGTGGAAAAAGGAGTGGGTCCAGGTTAAAACATCTAGAAAATGTGCTACATTCAGGTCAACTCACCATAATAAAGAATTTCTTTGGAGTGATTGTCACGTATTGGAAATGTCTCTCCTGTTGGCCCTCTCATCTCTCTAAGCTAACTTCCCATTCCTCAGATTCTCTCAGTTTGGGATACCAGTTACTATCCACTGGCAATCTTTTTTGGGCCAATGTTTCTGGATGAACACCCTCAGTCTGATCTGAATTGTTGGTTTCACATCTAGTGTCCCAACTCAGTTAATCTGAAACAAATCAAACTGTGTCAGACAAGCAGGCCAGGCTTGATGGATGCAGGGTAAATAAGTAATTAAAAGGAAGAGTAATGTGTACATGGTAAGAGATCCTCAGTGTCATTCAAGATCTTCATTTTATTTGGTTCTATATATGGAAATGTTCATTTTATTTCATGTTTGTTCTGTCCAGAATAAAAAACAAAATTGCAAAGAATTACAAACATGTGACCTTTTCAAAAAAATACAAATGTGTCAGCTGCCATTCTCATCTTTGCTGGGTAAAGAGAAACAGCTTCATGATAAGTTCTTCATTAAGTCTCTCCTACCACTGGTAAAGGTACTTTACATGTGCTCAGCAAGCAATCGAATAGAGACAGCTGGGCCTAACAAGCCAGGCCAAGCAATTCTGCTCTAGGACACAGAAGCTCTCAGAGAGAGGCACCATTGGAAATGAAAACAACCTATCAGACTGGCTAACATGACAAAACAGGAAAATCATAAATGCTGGAGATGATGTGGGAAAATTGGAACACTAATGCATCATTAGTGGATTTGTGAACTGATCCAACCACTCTGTAATTTGGAACTATGCCCAAAGGGCATAAAAAATGTGCACACCCAGCAGTACCACTTTGAGGGTTTTATCCTAAAGAGATCTTTAAAAAGGGAAAAGGACCCACATGTACAAAAATATTTACAGCAGCTCTTTTTGTGGGGGCCAAGAATTGGAAATTGAGGGGATGCCCATCCATTGGGGAATGGCTGAGCAAGTTGTGGTATATGAATGGAATGAAATACTACTGTTTCAAAAGGCAGACTTCAGAAAAACCTGGAAAGACTTCCATAAACTGATGCCAAGTGAAGTACGCAGAACTAGGAGAACACTGTGCACAGTAACGACCACAGCATGAGAGGACTGACTTGTTAGACTTGGCCCTTCTGAGCAATGCAAAGATCTAAGACAATCCCAAAGGACTCATGATGGAAAATGCCATCGATGTTGAGAAAGAACCATGGAGTCTGGCTGCAGATGGAAGTGTACTGTTTTCTCTCGTTGCTTTTTGCTTTTGCCTTATCATGATTTTTCCCTTTTGTTCTGATTCTTCTTTCACAACATGACTAATGTAAAATGCATGTATGTCCTATATTAGATTACATGCTGTCTTGAGGAGGGAGAGTGGAGGGAGGGCAGAAATTTAGAACTACAAATCTTATAAAAGAAAATGTTGAAAACATAAATAAATAAATAAATAATTTAAAAAATATTTCAGTCAAGAACAGATTGGCTGCAGGCACACATGACCAGCAAAGCAAAAGAAGCCATTCAGAAAACTACACAGCAGGAAAATTATTTGGAATATATGCTGATACACAACCATCCCGAGCAGGGCTGCCTTCCTCCTGACAGCTAACAGACTCTAGATGCAGAAGGGACTTGCGTTTTTGAACATGGACAATGTGGGAACTTGTGACTGACTACAAGTATTTGTAATAAAGGTTGTTTCCCTTGGGTTGAGGTGTGAAGATGGAGAAAAAATGCTCATTAATTTAAAAAATAAAATTATAAAATGGAAAAAGGCAATATCAAATTAATGATATTGTGTCCCTGAAAATGTTAGATGATATGTGTCCCCCAAAAAACAAAGAAAATGATGCATTGGGACATATGGTGAGACAAGTGAAATAAGGCAGATGGAAGAAAGGAGATTCTAAAACATTTGAGCACAGTTTATGGAGCCAGAAAATGCTTCCACATGGGCCAGAGGCCATTTTGCCCAAGACAAAGATGGGCCACATAAGGAAGGAAGCTGGTACCCCACAGGCCAAGGTCTTCCCCAAATGCCTCAAGGTATCTAGAACTCCCAGACCAATATCTTAAAGTGCCAACCTCCTCTCCCCCCTCCTGCCCCCAGAGATGGCTGACACACTGCTTCCAGTGACTTCCCTCGGCCCACTTGTCCTCACTCACCTGGGCAGGGGCCTCTGGGGACTCCTGTCTTGTGCATCCATGGTGCTTCTCCTCTCTCCAACTGGGAGATCACTTCAGGTTTGGACACTGGAAGCCCTGATCATGGAAAGAAAGAGAAGAAAGGATTGGGACACAAAGACATCTACAAGTCCATGACTGACCTCTTCATCTTTCTTCAGGGAAAAGCAGGAGATATAAGCAGCCACAGAGGATGATGTTTTGTAACAGAAACTCTGACAGATAGTCTGTATTGTATTTTATCCAAGTTCAAGAATATATTACACACCTAATTTGGACTCAAACAGATTATTAGTGACCCAAGTTCTAAAAAGAGAGTAGGATCTTTGCAATTCTCTAGGTATTTGTCTCATGACATTACAAAGAATCTCTGACTTAAGGGAAAGGCCGCCCTAGAGGGAAGCCACAGCATCAGGGCCAGTTCCAGGAAAGGATGAGGTTTCCCCTTCATACAAAGGAAAGACCTGGTGCCTGGGAAAGAAGAACAAAAACATTCATATTCAGGCTCCATTGGATTCTGAACTCTGCCCTCCCTCCCCCAACATGTATTTGTGGATGTTCCTGCAAATTAAAGAAAAACTCAGAGCAGCCCGTCAGACCAAAAGAGACAAACAGGGGAGAGCAGAGATACCCCAGGGCACAGGATGGCACAGGGTGGCCATCCACAGACACCAGGTTCTCACAGTTCTCATCACATCCCGATACAGGGCCCTCTGGACTGGGCTCAAGGGTTTCCACTCCTCCAGGGAGAAGTCCACACACATGTCACTAGATGCTGAAACAGCAAATGCATCCTTGCTCAGTCAAGGATCAAGCCTCTCACATTCCTCCAGAAATCCAAGGAGTCGGTAAGGTGCAAAGTTACAGGGAGAAATTCTCAAAGCATTGAGTGCTCTATGTTGACTCTTCACTGACATCTATCAGAGAACATGATGGAAGAAGTAAGTGGAGAAAAAGCGATTTGGCAGCACTGGAGGAAACTGAACCATAGTTTTTCCCATCAAGGCCTCCCCTCTTCTCTGTGATTGGTGGAGACCCCCATCCTTCCAGTCACCCCAGCTCATAACCTTAGTGCCCTCCTCTACTCCTTCCTCTCTCACCAGCCCTTTCCATCCAATCTGTGGCCAAGGTCTGTTGATTTCTCCTTTCTACCTTCCTCATATGTTCCTCACCATTGCCCCGGCATCCCACCCCCACCCCCATCACCTCCTATCTGGATAGTCTTCTGGCTGGTCTGTCTGCCTCCAGTGTCTCCCCACTCTGATCCATCCTGCACTCAAACATCAAAGAGATCTTCCTAAAGTATAGGACTGAGTCTGCCATTCTCCCTCCCTATTCAATGAAATGCAATGTTTCCCTATCAACTCCAAGATCCAATAGAAAAGCCTCTGGCTGGCCTTCAATGTCCTTCATAACTGCACCCCTCCAAACCTGCCCACTCTCCTTACCTCCTACACTTCCTGTACTCTGTGATCCAGTGACACTGGCCTCCATGCTGTTCCTCTCACAAGGCAAGAACTCCAAACATTTCCACCATGTCTCTGACACATGGAATGATCTCTCTCATCATCTCAACCTCCTGTCTTCTCTGGCTTCCTTCAAGTCCTGGATAAATCTAACCTTCTAGAGAAAAGCTTTCCCAGCTCCTCTTCATTCTAGTACCTTCCCTCTGCTAATTATTTCCTATTTATCCTAAATATATCTTATATGTATATGTTGCTGTAGTCAAGTCTGGCTCTTCACGACCCCATTTGGGGTTTTCTTGGCAAAGATATCGAAGTGGTTTGCCATTTCCTTTTCCAACCCAATTTACAGATGAGGAAACTGAGGCAAACAGGGTTAAGTGACTAGTCCAGGATCACCTGGCTACTAAGTATCTGAGGCTAGATTTGAACTCATGAAAATGAATCTTCCTATCTCCAGGTCTGGTGCTCTATCCACTGTACCACCTAGCTGTCCCATGTATGTATACAGTTGCATTCATATTGTCCCTCTATTAGCCCGTGAGAGCCTCTTGAGAGCAAAGACTGTCTTGTACTTTTCTTAAGTACTAACACATGATCTCTAGGGTAGGTACAAGATAACCTATGAGTGGGAAGGATATGAGGGATCAAAAAACACCACCTGCAGAAGATGGGATCTGAAATAAGAGTCAAAGAAAGTCAGAAAAAAAAGAGACAGATGCAAGGGGACAGAACATTGCAGACATGGGAGATGGCCACCACATAGGGACCTACAGAAAGCAGAGCTTGGCTACATCTCCATCATGTGGAAGAGAGTTCAACAGGAGAAGCCAGGAAGGGTGGGAGGGGAGCAGCTTAGAGAGGGTGTTGAATGCCAAGCAGAGCATTCTGTATGTGATCCTGGAAGCCAGA
Source organism: Potorous gilbertii (assembly GCA_028658325.1). Taxonomy (NCBI): domain Eukaryota; kingdom Metazoa; phylum Chordata; class Mammalia; order Diprotodontia; family Potoroidae; genus Potorous; species Potorous gilbertii. The sequence goes on along the minus strand of CM053771.1, from coordinate 3,890,601 downwards.
GGGAACCACTCGAGTTTACTGAAAAGACAATGACATGGTCAGAGTTACACTTTAGGAAAATCATGTTAATGGCTAAAGGGAGGATGGACTGAAGTGGGGAGAGTCCAAGCAGTCTATGGTAACAGTCCATGTGGGAGTTGACGAGTACTCATACCAGGGTGAAAGAGGCTACAAAGGTAGAATTGCTAGACCTTGGCAAAATTGGATGTTGGAGGTGACAGATAGTGAAGGATACAAGGTGCCTTGTAAGTTGGGTGCCTGAGGGACTGTGAGGATAGTGTTACACTTTGCAGTAAAAGGGAAGATTGTTGGGGTGGGGGGGTGGGGAGAGGGATTATGGGAAAAGATAATGAAGAGTTTAAAATGTTGACTGGATATTTAGTTCAAGATGTCTGAAAGGCAGCTGAAGATGCAAGATAGGTGATCAAAAGAAAGGTTGGGGCAGGACAGGTAGATCTGAGAATCCTTAGCACAGAGATGGTAACTAACTCCATGGGAGCTGGTGAGGTCACCAAATGAAGTAGCACAGAGGGAGAAAATGGCCCTAAGGTTAGAGGGCATGATCTGGAAATAGAACTATGAAAGAAAACTGAGGAGCAGTCAGAAGTAAGAGAACAGTATTCCAAAAACCTAGAGAGAAGAGACTATCCAGGAAGAAAGGGTGACCAACAGTGTCCAAGACTGCAGAGAGGTCAAGGTGAATGAAGATTGAGAAAAGGTCACTAGATTTGGCAGTGAAGAGATCACTGGTAACTTTGGAGAGGACGGTTTTGGAGAAATAAGGTCAAAAGCTGTACTATATGGGATTAGGAAGAGAATGAGAGGAGAGAAAATGGAGGCATGTATTGAAGATGGACTTTTCAAGGAGTTCAGCTACAAAGGGCAAAGAGATAGGCAACCGTGGGGATGGAAGGGTTAAATGAAAGGTTGTTTCGGGCATAGGAGAGACATGGGCATGTTTGTGGGCAGTGAGAGGAACACAAGGAGTCAGTAGACAGGGAGAAATTGAGGATGTGTGATAGGGAGGATGATAGAAGGGGTGATCTGTGGGAGAAGATGAGATATAATGAGGTCACTTAAACAAGTAGAGTTTGGTCTTAGAGAGAAATAAGGCCACCTGTTCCCATGAGATGGGGAGAAGGAAGAGGTGCAGAAGGCATCAGTGATGAAGTGAGGAATAAGAAAGGATAAGAAGGAGCTCACAGCAAATAGCCTCATTTTTTCCTGTAAAATACAAGGTAAAGATCACAGATGAGAGGGTGTGAGGAAGAGGAACCATGGGAGGTTTGAGGTGGAATGAGAAGGTTTGGAAGACCTACTCTGGAAAGAGAGATGGTGAGTTAATAAGGGAGGTCGAGTAGGATTGCCTGGCAGCAGTGAGGGCCCAGTTGAGGGTGTGTAACACAATTCTGTAGTGAACTCAATCAGAAAAGAGGTTTGCCAACCTTGGGGATGAGATATAGCCAGGAATGGCCAAAATGCCCTAAGCATTTCAATGTAAAAACAAGCTGCAGGATCCAGCATTGATGAGACCTCTATTTGTCCAAAGGGCAAGAAGAGTTGCAAACTGGCAGCAGTGTAGCTAACTAACCAGGTCCAGATCATAGTCCAGGGTTGAGTAAAGAGACCTGAGCCTATTCCAGAATAAGGAGCAGTTGCAGGAGCTAGGTTAGATCCCAAGTAAAGAACAGATTCAAAAGCAAGTAGCTGCTGTGTGGTTTGGAGCCCAGCACTGAAGCAGGGTCTTAGGTCCTATTTTTCATCTGAAGTCTACAACAGAATAGGCAGGACAGTAATCTAAGACCAAAGCCTGCAGTCCTATAAGTCAGAGAGCAGAGCTTCCTAGCTGGCTGACAATGGATGAGTTCACAGCAGTCTACTGGTACTCCCAATGTGACAAGCCCAAAGGTTTGTTTCTCAGAGTCAAACCCAGGTCAGGAATGTGCAGAGTTCAGACCAAAGCAAAAGCAATCAGACTCTGTCCTGGATCAGTCCAAGCTGGGAACACTGAAAGATTGCAGGTCTTCAGCCTGAACTGTCCCCGAGTTTCTGAAATAACCTAATACTCAATATCCCCAAGAAGATAGCAGCAGAACCAGACCAGACATTCTCTCCAAAAGCATGCAGGGCCTAGCCCTAATAATAGTCTGAAGTCAAAGTATGCTGGAAGATGAGAAAAAAATCCCACAAGAACAAAACTTTAGTGACAGGAATGAGCATAAGCTTAAAAAGATCTTTTCTTAATGTGATAAGTAATATCTATTTAAAACCAAGAGTCAACATTATTTGTAAAAAGGATGTAAAGTACAAGCCTTTGTAATAAAATCAGGTGAAAAGCAAGGATGTCAATTAGCACCATTACTATCCTAAATAAGCGTTAATAAAGTTAGTTTTAATGCTAAAATAAGAAAAAGAAATTTGCACAGATAAAGAGGAAACAAGATGATTACTTTTGGCAGATGATATGATTAACTTAGAGAACTCTAAAGAATTAACAAAAAACATTACCAGCTTCAACAGAGTTGCAGGATAGAAATTAAGTCTACATAAATCATCAGCAATACTGTATATTATCAACAAAATATAGCAGAAAGAAAAAGAAATTCCAGTTAAAGACAAAGAATTTAATACTTCAACCTACCTGCCAACATACTCAGAGAAACTACATAAATATAACTACAAAATACTCTTTACACACATAAGAAAAATTAAGAAATATGAATTGCTAGTGGGTAACCTGAATCAATATGATAAAAATGCTAATACTACCTAAATTAATTTGCTCATTCAGTGTCACACCAATCAAACAAAAAAAGATAACTTTCTAGAGCTAGAAAAAATAACTAAAAAATTCATCCAAATGTAAAGAAACTCTAAAGAAAAATGGAAAGAAATAAAGGAAGATCTAGAAGAACCAGATCACAAACTTTACTACAAAGTTGTAAGTATAAAAAACAAGTCGATCTAGATTGATGTGAGTAGAAAGAGGTTGATTAGTGAAACAGATATGCTCCAGAATATATTGAAGTTAATGGGCACATTTGCCTGTTGCTGCTGCTGAGTCACTTTGGTCGTGTCTAACTTTTCTTGACCTCATTTGAAGTTTTCTTGGCCAAGATACTGGAGTGGTCCGCCATTTTACAGATGAGGAACTGAGGGAAACAAGGTGAAGTAACTTGCTCAGGGTCACACAACTAATAAGTGTCTGAAGCCAGATCTGAACGCAGGAAGATGAGACTTCCTGAAGGCTTCCTTGCTCTATCCACTGTGCCACCTAGCTGCCCCTTACCCAGTAGTCTTGTATTGTATAATCCCAGGGATCCTAATTATTGGGACAAGAACTCACTACAAAAATTGAAGTGAAAACTGGAAAGCAGTCTGGCATATCTCACATTGTATACCAAAATAAGCTCAAAATGGATCCATGAGAAGGACATAAAAGCTGACATCATAAACGAATTAGAGGAGAAAGGAAGAAATTATAGCTATAAGGATACAGGACGGATTCATCAACAAAAAAATGAGATAGAGAAGATCCTAAGGGGTAAAATAAACAAATATGATTACATAAAATTAAATTTTTTGCACAAATGTAACCAATGCATGTAAAATTAGAAGCAGGTAAATGGGAAAATTTCTTTATAGCAAGTTTCTCTGATAGGTCTTATAGTTAAGAAATATAGGGAACTGATTCAAATTTATAAGAATAAGAGTCATCACTCAGTAGATGAATGGTCAAAGAATATGAATGAGTACTTTTGAGATGAAGAAATTGAAATAATCAATAGTTATGTGAAAAAAATAGCATAATTCGCTAATGACAGCAATATGAATTGTAACAACTCTGAAGTTGTAGTTCACATTCATCAAACTAGCAAAGCTAACAAAGAAAGGAAAATGGCAAATGCTACAGGGATTGCAGGTACGTCAATGTGCTATTGTGGAGTTATGAATCCACCAAGTCATGCTGGAAAATAAGTAGGAACTGTACCCAGAAAGCTATTGGACATTCACTGCTTGATGATCCAGTGATACATCCACTAGGTCTGCACCCAAGAAGACCAAAGAAAGAGAAAAGGACTTAAATGTACAAAGAGGGTTATAGAAACTTTGTGTAGTGGCGAAGAACATAAAACTGCCGGAGTGCCCATCCTTAGGGGAGTGGCTGAACAAGTTACAGCCTCCCAATGCGATGGAATGCTGGGTTGGAAGAAAGATAAAGGAGATGGTTTCAAAGAGTCCTGGGAAGACCTGTGAGAACTAACAAGGAGGACAGCCACCTGCTGTGTGCCAGGAGGACAGCCAATGCACTAACACTAGTGCTGCAAAGCCAAACAGCTTGGAAAGCTTTTAGAGCTCTGATGAATGCCATGACTGCAGAACTGCAGAGACCTCACTCCTCCCACAGAGGTCATGGTCATGGACCAACTGGCAAGTTCATGAAGACTGAGAAGCCCCTTAGGGGACGCAGCCAGTGGACACAAAGTCAGGGCAGGGGGAGGAAGGCACAGACGGAGAGATGGTGCCAAGGTGGCACAGGAGCCATGATGATGATGATGGTTTACCAAACACTGGACACCTCCCAACACCCTGCAAGGACAGGGCTGTTCTCTTCCCCAGGGGCAGAAAAGGAACCCAAGGCCCAGAGAGGGGCAGGGAGTGAGCTGCCTGGATCAGCACAGAGACCAGAACCAGATCCATGGGAGCTGACCCGGGAGAGAAGAGGGCCCAGAACAAAGCCCTGGCCAACACCAGAGGGGTGCCCTGGGACCAGAGCCAGCTGAGGAAACCAGGGAGAGGTCGGGGAGAGCAGGGTCCCCAACATCTAGAGGAGAGGATGGGGATAGGGTGCAAGGCGGGGCAAAGAGAAGAGGCCTGAGAACGGGCTTCCAGGGCAGATGGTGAGACCAGTTACAAGAGCCACTGTCAGAGGGCAGGAGACACGGGCACCGATGGGGGGGTGGTCCCCACATCCCCCTGCAGAATGATATCACCTCTGTCACTCACACCTCCTGAGAGCTGCGTGCTTCTCCCCCACTGGAGTGTGGGCTCCTGGAGGGCAGGTCCTAGAGCAGTGCCTGGCACACAGTAGGTGCTTTCCTCTCCTGCCCCGCCCCCAAGGTAGGCCTCCTTCCAGCCTCTCTCAGAAACCTCCCCGCCCTCAACAGGTCCGCCCCCTGCTGGGCCCCATGATGGGGGGGGGGGGGGGCTGCACATGCTCCGTCTCACCTCCACCCTAGGTAACCGAAAGAGGGCGCCCCAAGAAACACTTTCCGAGACTCGCTGGTCAGCTCTGCGCATGCTCAGTCTCCCCTGGCGCCCTCCCCCACCGCCCCCTCCCTCACTGAAGCGTCCACCACTCAGCGCAGGCGCAGTCTCGCAGATCTGGGCTCGGAGTCACAGTCGGAGGCTTCAGCTCCCACACATGCTTAGTCTACCGCCTGCATATATATTTTATGCATATCTGTATATGGGCATATTACATATACACGAAGGCGCGGCCTCCAAGGTCCTCCCATAGAGGGGAGGAGCCGCTCCCGCCGCGCATGCGCTATCGCCAGATTTCCCAGTCGGAGCAGGCGCACTAAGGGACGAGGGAGGGAGCCCGCAGCGTGTCCACCAATCAGAGTCATAAAATGTTCTCCACGTTCCTCCCTTCTCTCGCTGCCCGCCCCCACCGCATCCCAGGCTCCGCCCCTCCCACTTCCGACGAAAAGCGCCCAATCACAAATTCGGCTGCCCTCGACTCTCCGCCTCCATCCTCCAATCACAGGCCCGGTCCCCTCGCGGCCCTGTGACAAAAGACCAATCGCGGCCCCAGCTCCCTGCCCGTTTCCACCCTGGAGTCCAGCCTTCCTCTCTGTCCCTCCCCACAAAGCATGAGTCCCACGCCCCGCCTCCTCTCCCCTTTCCTCCACTCCCAGCCCGCCCCGCCCCCAGAGCGGCAGGCCCCTCCCAGTCCCTGCCCCGCCCCATGAGCGTCAGGCCCCTCCCAGCCCCTGCCCCGCCCCCTGCCCCGCCCCACGGGCCCGGGAACCAGCGCGTGGCCGGGGCAGGGCTGAGCCCAGGAGGCAGAGAGGAGAGCCGGGAGTGGTTCTGATCGTGGAGGCCCACGGGGTCACAGGGGAGAGCGGCAGCAGCCCGAGAGGAAAGAGAGCCCGCGTGGAGGAGGAGAGCGGCGCTTCCGCTAAGCCTTAAGGTTTCGGGGCAGTTCACACACGGTGTCTCCTTATCCTCCCAGCCCTGGGAGCCTGGTGCTAGTGTGGAGACAGGACTTGAACTCAGGTCTTCTGAACTCCATGCTGAGTGTTCTGCATTAGCAGTCAGTGCATGAAAACCCAGAGGGGGAGAGGAGCCAGGAGTGGGTGAGCAGTGTCAGAGGCCAAAGAGAAGGATGGGGCCTGGGCAGGTCACTGCAGTGGTCACCTGGGAGAGGGCAGCTCCGGGGCACCCCTCCAGGGGCACCCCTCCCGCGTCGGGTAAGCCCGGGTGGCCTCCCTCTGCTCCTGGCTCTGCCCTCTAGCGCCAGACAGAACAGACATCCACAGGAGGAGGCACCTTGCCCTTCAGGCTGCAGTGCCCCAGGGCTCAGGTCAAACCAGGAACGCAGCCTCAGGTAAACCCAGCCACACACCCCCTAAGCTTGCCATCACCCCAAGTGTGCTACCACACGTTATAAAGAGAACCACGCCCACAGACTCCAGCAAAGGAAATTCCCAGCTTGACCATGTGAAATAACAGCCTGTCTTTCTAAGTCACATGCTTCATTCCCAGTGCTGTGGACTCACGGATCATCAATACATTAACCACAGATGTAAAGTCCTTCAAGATTCTTTTTCTCTAAACGTTTTCCTTGTGTAAGCTGTTCTAATTCACCGAAAATGTCCATTTTGTCCTTTCCTGTGGCACAGTAAATTATTTTTCATTTCCTTCCTGTACCACAATTTATCTAGCTATTCCCCATTGGGGAGGTAGATTCTGGCTACCAGGGGAAGAGTGGTTCTATTTTCGTGCCTCCGGGTGTTTTCCTCTCTCTTTGATTCCGTTGGGTGGGTGCATACACAGGTGAGTGGTACAGGTGGGTTGAAGGCCAAGCACAGTTTAATGATGTTGGGGCCACAGCACAGCTCCGTGTCCTCCATCCCCTACAACATTTCTCATTTTCATCTTTTATCATCTTTTCCAATCTGAAGAGTATCGTTGGAACCTCAGAGTTGCTTTAATTAGTGATTTGGAACATTTTTTCATGTGATTATCGATAGCTTCTATTTCTTCCTCTAGAAATTGCTCCTTCCTATCTCCTGCCCATTTACCTATTGGAAATGGTTCTGTGTCTTATAAACTTGAGAAGATGCTTTATTTTTTTCTTGGATGATGGACTTTTATTGGAAAAACTTAACTACAAAGATTTCTCCCTTCTAATATTAATAGTATTAAATTTGTGCAAAACTGTTCCATTTTAGGTAATAAAAGCTAATTGTGCCACTTTGTGCAACCCATTTTATCACTTGTCATGAACACCTCATGTATCTGTAGATCAGAATGGCAATGTCTTCCTTAGTCCTCTAACTTAATTAGGATATCACCTTTTATTAAGTCACTTACCCATCTGGAATTTATCTCAGCATCAAGCGTGATATGTTTGGCATAGCACTAAGTAGCTAATTAATTTAGGGAGTATTGTCATTTTTATTATGTTGCCTCAACCTACCTATGTGTAATACATCTTTCTTCAGTTATTTTGGTGTGTCTTTACTTCTGAAGGGTGGTATAGCTGGATTCATAGAACTGATGGATGTATTTTGGTAGATAAGTTCCCAAATATTTTGTACCATTTCTTTCAAGCTGTTCCTGCTGTTTTGTTGATAACATAAAGGAATGCTGAAGATCTCTGCAAATTTGCTTTATGTCTCACAACTTTATTGAATTTATTGTGTCCATTAATTTCTTGATTGACACTTTGGGGTTTTCTAGTAATTCATCATCTCTTCAACAGAGCCAACATTGTGTTGTTTTTCTGCCTGTTTATTCTCTTACCTTTCCCTTCTTGTCTTAATGCTATGGCTAGCATTTGCAGGTCCATAACAAATTGTGGTGGTGATGTTTTGGTAATGTCAGTACTACTGATGTAGCTATTTACACTGCCTGGTAGGTGCTGGCTTTGTCTCAACACAAGATGGGGAAATTCCCTGTTGCTGAGAAATGTGTTTCCACCCCCAGACCTGATAGCAGCCCCTGCAGGCCTAGTCACAGCCTTGGTTAGCTCTCAGATCTATGACAAGGTTGAGACTCTCAGCTGTGATTTTCAAGTCCTGAATCACAGTACCATACCCACCAGTACCATGCAACTGCCCAGCCAAGTGATCCCTATTCAGTTTATGAGCTAGAAGATCCTGGCTTCCTACCATTGGAGCACACAATTCAGTGGCCTGACTCTGGACCACGCCAAGATGAATGAGAGGTGACAGTGAAGATGCCAGCCCTACCCCATCCATGGAAGTACATCAGTCAGAGCACCAAGTCACACTTCTGGTTAGTGGCTCATGAATTAAAGGGAAATATCTGTGGCCTTGGTTTGACCTAGTGCCCATCAAGCTGCTTCATTTGGATTCTGGTGATAAGAGATGACTCCTAGTTACCACAGGAGGTTTAATCAGTGGCTCTCTGATACCAGCACCAGCAGTTCGCAGAGAAACATCGAGATCTAATTCTAGGTAAAGGGGGAAAGAAAGGCAGAGCACAGGGGAATCCCATGCAAGGATTTAAGTGATCCGACAGAGAGGGAGACCCCTGGGCATCAGCCGAGATTTGGAGACCACTGAGCAGTCCACGGATCACTAGCAACTGCTCCCCTGGCTGGAGGTTTCAGTGTGCTTTATGTAGTTTTTCCGGGGCACATCCCCCTTTAGCACCATTCACCTTGAAGTGAGGAGGGGAGCATTTCTCCCTAAACACCTGAGCCACTACAGGCCTTATCTTCCAGATGCAGTGACCCAGCTTCAGCACTGCTGTGGAAGGGCTAGCTCTGCGCCCAGAATGCTAGCCTTTACAGGTACACTGTCAGAGAAGATGAGCCTGAGGTTGGCAAAAACAGCTAGCAAACTTCCATATGAAAACTATGTCATAAATTAAAGTTACAGGCTTGGCTCCCAATACTAAGACAAGGTTTAGAAGACATTCAAAAGTTACTATTTTAAGACTCACTTCCCCCTCCGATACATACATATACATACATATTTGCATTTGTATACAGAGAGAGAGAGAGATTGAGATTGGAAGGGTACCCTTCTTTTCCTTTTCCTACAAACAGTTCATATATTACTGGAATTGTTATTGGATGTTTGATAGAATTCATTTATAAAGACCTAAAGACAAGTTCCCTTATGGCTTGTTCAATTTTTTTGTCTAATATTAGGTTACATAAAACAATCAGTTTCTTCTTTTGTTAAGATATTTTATATTTTTATAAATAGTGATCTATTTCCTCTTATTATTTCTATGAACATGTAACTGAGCAAAATAGATTGTGATAACTTCCTTTATTAAAAGTTATTTATATAACAAAACAATCACATCATTTCTCTTCAATTGTGAATTCTTTTTTATATAATTTGATTTTTCTTTCATCAAAAAAAATTAGACTACTTAAAAGGTCATCTTTTTTATTGTTTTAAATATAGCTTATAGATATGTCAGTTTAATCGGATTTTCTTTTGCTTCTGTTTTATTCTCTTTTTAATTTACAGAATTTCTACTTTAATGCTTAGTTGGAGCTTTTTTGATTTGCTGTTACTGACATTTAAAAAAAGTTAAATAATTCATTTATTCCATCTCTTTTATTGATGGTAACAATTAGAAATATAAATTTGGTCCTATGAACTTTTATTTTATTTTCATACATTGTCTCATTGTTTTCATCTTTGCATAAAATTATTTGTTCTTTGACACACCAGTTGTTTAAAAATATATAACTTAGTTTGTAATTATTTGTTAATTCTTTCCTCAAGGAACTTTTATTAAGTATAATCTGTTGCAATACTGCTTTCCTACATTTTTGGATGAGGTCTTTATGTATTTGAACTAGTTTTTTTCTTTCCTCTTTTGGGCAGAGGGGATACTGCATAAAATATTTTTCTTTGGCCTAGAAATTCTAGATTTTGGCAATGCAGATCCTGGAAGTATTCACTTCAGGGTTTCTTTTAAGAGTTATATAGTGCACCACATTCCACAATACAATCTAACTGGTTCCTTGACCTCATCCTACTATAAAATAGAAGACAAGCTAATTATATATCTCTCATAGTAAAAGGGATACTTGTGATAACTAAAATGATGTAAGAAACAGAATATAATGAATAAAAACCTATTTTTTTTTTAAATTGACCAGTTGATTCTTTCTATATCTATTTGCCAACTGGTTCTAAGCATTGTGGGGAATTTTCGTTTACATTTTCTTGAACTATGGTATCCAAGGATTTTTGGTCCTAATATTCAGAAAGTCTGATAATTCTTGCGTTTTCTCTCCTTGTTCTGTTTAGTAGGTAAGTTGTGTTTAATATGATTTTTCGTACATTGTTGTGAGGTTGTTGGGTTTTCTTCAGTTTGGAGATTTGGCTTTAATATTTCTTGTGGTTTCACTGAGTGGTTTGGCTTATTCTCATTTTGAGGGTGGCTGGGTGGCCAGTAGATAGAGTGCTGGGCCTGGAGTCAGGAAACTCATATTCCTGAATTTAAATCTGGCTTCAGACAGACTAGCTATGTGACCCTGGGCAAGTCACTTAACCCTGTTTGCCTCAGTCTCCTCAGCTGTAAAATGAGCTGGAGAAGGAAATGGCCAAACCACTTCAGTACCTCTGCCAAGAAAACCCTACGTGGAGTCACAGAGAGTCAGACATGACTGAACGGAAGTAACAAAATGTTGAGGGAAGACAGTTCTTGGGTGAAATCCCCCATCTGTTTTGAAGTACTCATTTTTCCTCCCTCATTATTCAGTCTTGCATCTCATTTCATTCCTTCTAGATATGGCTGTAGTGCTTACAGCCAGAACACTTTTCCTCCAAAGCGTCCTTCGGTTTGCTGTGGCTGTCACACTGTCCAAGGCATTTCTTCACCTTTCAAATGTTTTCATTGACTTGCTCACATCAATCATTTCAGAGTCTAGAAGTGGGGTTCAGGAGTTGGGTCAAGCTCCACTCCTTTACTCTGGTAATGTCACTCTTCCTCAGGACCCCAGGGCTGCTCCAGAGTGCTCCGCCCTCTTGCCCAGGGTTTCCAGCCCAGTTAGGCTGGTTTTTCCTCTGGGACCTCTTCCCCTGCTGCTCAGTTCAGGGGCTGCCATGACCACTCCCATTTTGGGTTCCTTCTTACCAGGCCCTGTACCCTACACTAATCAATGCTCTGCCTAAAGCTGCCTGCAGCATCTCCCACTCTGAGGAATGTAATTCTCTTGGGCAAATCTTTATCCAGGGCATTTTTCCAAGCTACTAGCCTCAGATACCCCCCGCCCCCAGGCAGCACCCAAACTCTCCAATGCCTCCCATAGCACAGTGCCAAGTCACCCCAGTATGAAAGCCTGAGTGGCTGAAGGATTCTGAAGTCCTCCTTTACACACCCTGGTCTGGGTGGAGGAGACTACAGGTGATTCTCTGTATTCTTTCAGATAGTGGTACATTTTAAAGTATTTCTGGAGTGTGTGCATGTGCGTTCATATATGCATGTGTGCGTGTGCGTGCGTGTGCGTGCGTGTGTGTGCGTGTGTGTGTGTGTGTGTGTGTGTGTGTAGGCATCTAGGTTTCTGACAGGTCCTAGCACCTGGCCATATGCATACAATACTAGCATTTGAAGCATTGACTTTGCTGGTGAACTATCAATCTATATCGTTGTAGTCGTTTTGTATGTTGTTTTTCTGGTTCTTCTTACTTCTGATAATGTTTAATATAAAATTTTGGAATAATCTCTTTGTTCTCTCTGAAGAAAATTAAGAGAATGCCTCTTCCTATGTCAACAAAAGCCAGCCAAGGCTGACTTAACATTCCTTAAGAGACATTTAGCCTAAGACATTATCTCGAATAATGGAACTTTTTCCATATCTTAATATCTATAGACATATACTATGTTATGGCATATTAATGGTAAAGAAAATACAGACATCTTAAGTCGTAATTTCTATGTGAACTTTGTTTACCCTTTCCTATGTCAGCTATTTCAAATATCTGTTTAGGACAGGAAGCCTGCCACTCACTAGTGGTGGGATTTCCTTTCTTGTTGTATGTCACCAAGACATATGTTTACCCAGCCTGGAATCGCAAGACTCAACTGCCATCGCTCTATTAATTGTCCTGTCTTACTGAATTTATGATTTGTTCAACTAGGAGAATTCCTTTCTCACAGCAAAATGTATATAAGCCAGAAGATTTCTGTACTAGGTAGCCAGAACAGTTTTCTGGCTCCATAATGCATTATGTTACCGTTTTCTTTTTTTTTTTTTTTTTTTTTTTTAAATAAATTTATTTAACTTTTTACATTCATTTTCACAAGATTTTGGGTTCCAAAATTTTCTCCCCCTTTGTCCCCTCCCCCCTCCCCGATTCACTGGACATTCTAATTACCCATATCACCAATCTGCCCTCTCTTCTATCATCCCTCCCTTCCCTTACCCCATCTTCTCT